>DWMR01001084.1:0-10233 GCA_018245355.1 Dalla costala | reverse complement strand
CAACAAAAACATAAATGTGAAAACGGAGCCAAGTTCGGCGTCACCAATAAAAGAGTTGAAATCTATCGGATGCCAAGTTTCATAGCAGTTCCTTTAATCGTAGACATAGAAATGTACAACGTTCTTCATTTCATTTAAAAGAAAATTTGTTACGTGCTTTGATATTGAGTTTATAACTTGGCAAGCTTATTTCTTATTGGGGAAGCTAAATTTCAATAGCTTCTATTTTAATATCATCACATTTAAAGTAATTGTTGACAATTAAAACTTAACTTCATTTTTGCGTTGACCTTGTAATGATTTTTCATGTGAAATCAGTTGAGTCATTTATGCGTTACAAGAAGTTAGGTGAAATATTATGTGGTATATTTCGTGTAACCTAATCTAACCTAACATTGATGGTTAAGGCTCAAGTTTAAGATAAAATATTTAAGCTATCTTTAGATGTTTACTGATAGAGGCTATTCTGGGTTTAATAGTGACCGAATAAATTTTACAAGGCAAACGGTGTAATCAATATACGGCGTACCGCGTACTCTATCGAGTGCCGCAAATTCTAATAACACGAGAAAGGTACACACTTACAGGCATTTGTATCCCCGAGAGAACATTATACGTTGAACGCAGCCCTATAGTAGCAATTTACATTCCTCCTTCCTACATACATCGCAAAAAGGTCTTGTAATGAGATCGGTTTCTATTCGACGTGGCTGCCTTCGTGTGGTGTTTGGCAGTTATTAAAATTGTAATGGTTCCTTAGTACCTACTACCACTACTGATGATCATGTTCTCACTGAAACAGTATCTGCGAGTAATTGTGTGCAAATTTTTTATTTACGTTAATCATATATTATTTAGTTACGTTTAGTTTAAGTAGTTATAACTTAAAAAGTCAAATATAAATCGAGGCCGCAAGCGATTGATCGATAAATTTATCGATTTTTCTTGCTCCTGTGCTCCTTTTTCTGAGTTATGCATAAGCATAGCATACTCATTAGTTATTGTTTTGATTTTGGTTGGTTGGTTTTGATGGCGTTATAAAATTACTTGTAATTTGTATATTAGGATTATACATCGATACAAGAAATACGTCTCTTCCGTTACACGAATCTTCAGGCGTCGGTACTTTCGTCACCATGTTTTGTACCTAATTACCGTCCCCAAGGAAGTTTCACTTCGATAAATAAAGTAGTTAGTAGTAAGTAGGACCTACTTGCGTTTGAGATGTAGTAGGGCACCAAGGCCAAATAACTTAACAAACCCAAGGATTACAGATTAGATACACGTTATCTTTTTCTATTATCTTTTATTTTTTTCTCTTTTTTGGCGCAGTGTTATTTTGAAGGGCGGTCGCTAAACATCGGATTACCTACTTGGCCAGGTTTCAAGAACAAGTTTACCGCCTGGCAAACCAGTCTTGTGTGCGACATAGGCTTTCCATTGGTTAACTAAGGAGAGCGTACTCTCCATGTCTCCGTTGGCAGATGCTGATGTTATTGAAGTAAAACTTATTTATCCACCGTCGGGGGAACAATTGGGGCCGGCGCGTTGCGGAAATGGTGGTTTAGGAATGCCTTCCGATCCATCCAATCACCGTCCAGCTCAATCATTTGGAAACTCATTTAAACAACATTTATTCAACATTGTTCGGATGTAGTAATCCTACATTACAAAAGTTTTTATATAAGTAGTACAACCCATACCCATAAAAGATTTTTTTCTTGCGCGTGCGATACACGCACCCATTATTTATTTGACTGCTAGATTCCAATTCATAATCACAGTGTAAAATCTGTTGTCATTAATAAACCTTGCTACTTTTTAAATTTCATTAAAATAATCACCCATCATTCTAGCTAGAGACAGTAATGGTGTTGTGGCGTGGAAGTAAGTAATACTTACGTTCAACTAACTACTTATTACTTCAATTTGTGGAGACCACATGCGATCTTTTGCTTTGATTAGTACTTCAAACAATCATTCTATGTTCAGTGCACATATGCGTAATCTATGTCAGACGAGTATGACTACATACATTCCTCAAACTCTTCAGCGAGTTTAGAATCGTTGACAACTCCGCCTTAGTACGAATCGTGCCTTACTATTCAGTTACCTAGTTACTCCTTTTATGTATTAAAATCGTTACCTTTCCAAAAAGAGAATAGTATTGTTTCCCCAAGTTGTTAAGTAGGTAGGTACTAGTCTTTATGGCTTCATTTTTAAATAACTCCGATAGTAAGGTCCAGTAAGTACCTGAATTCATTTGAGATCTGGAACAGATTATATTCAACCCTTCTTAGCGAAATAATGCAGACTAACTAAGGAAGGAGTCCGTCCACAAAATGAAGGTCTAAGTACATATCTAATAATTAATTGGCTAATAGCTGACTTCCGACAAGAGATCGAAGGTTTAACGCATGTCCCGGCGTAAGTATAAATTTTGGATATATATTTTCTAGATAGCTTTGTTTAATCATCACCATCACCACCCATCACCGACCCACTAGGTAAAGAACACGGCTCTCCTCTCATTTTAAGAAGGGTTAGTCCACCACGCTGGCCAAATGCGGATTGGCAGACTTCAGACGCCTTTGAAAACATTATGGAGAACTCTCAGACATGCAGGTTTCCTTAGGATATTTTTTCTTTATCGAAAGCAGATGATATTTAATTACTTGAAACCCGGACCCTCCGAATAGGAGACCGAAGGCTTAACCACTCGGTTATCATTACTTTGTTTTATACGTAGAATATAACATTCCACATTACTATCTCTTTGCGAATATAGATATATTTGCAGCTGTTGGGCCTATAAGCCTTAGCAGCGTCATCAAACAAGGCGCGAGCCAGAAGAACTCGAGCCAGATAAACTCAAAACAAACAAGAAGGTGTGGCTCTGAGTCCCGCAAACACCGAAATCCGTTCTTTCTTAAAAGTTGCGAGGAACTTAAGGACACGCTTCTGTGAGGCACCTACAGCTAAGCAATTCACTAACATCAGTCTCTCCTTCACCCTCGCAATGGCTGATAATTTGTCGTGGTATAGTGGCACCAATGTCCCCAGTGGCTAAAATTGGTCAGCTGTCAGTCATCATTTTCACATCTCGTCTACATTGAGCGTGTTTTTAGTGAATCGCCCAGATCTCATAAGTTCTCGTCTCGCCGCGACTTGGCGGTGGAATCCGACGATCCACGTTGCATGACCATGGGCTGCAATGGCCACTTGATACATAGCTGTATGGGTATGCCCCTTTGCTATTTCAATGAAACAAAAATAATAATTATATAAACCACACCCTACCGACTGAAAACGCAATGTCACGGCATAAATAGGTGTGACGGCAGTTCTTCCCCAATTGAAACGTAGACTATGTATGTAATATGTAGCCGCCACTCTTTAAAACTTCCATTAACATTGTACGGATGGCTTTGTGATAAATGTGAATTGGTCACGTAATTATCAGGCTTCACATGTCTACGTATATTTCTTGTACCTAAATAGTATAACCTTTTTTCCTTCAGTTGTCATATTTATTTTGTAGTACATTTTACATTAACACTTTGTTGATTTATTAGAATTAAAATACATAGATAATATACTAAATACTTCAGTGCAGCAAGAGCGCTACTACAGCGGAATAAGTCCTTGACATAGAAGGTTAAGCGCACTTTACTTCCATCATAAATTCCATCGTCTAATTAATACAAGTACATGTAGCTCTACGAAGTAATTTCATAAGCTTACCATTTTTAAAGCTTCGTTAATACACCTTATTATGATCAATATACAGTGTTTCTTTTAAATCCTAAACTAAACCAGATACAGTAAAACCATGTTAAGAACCTCTTCACCTTTTTTTGTGAAAACAAATTTGGCATATTTTGATTTTTGGTCAAGCGTGAGAGTTCCACAGAAATTAATTAAATTGACCAATTTTTTTTTATTATCCTGTTCGGCTCAGTTTCGTGTCCCTGTCATTTCATTGTATCAGGGGAATAAAATCCCTTCAGCGGAAGTTGTTCAAAATTAATAAAAACTTTTTCATACAATTTAACCACTTTAAATGGTGGTGGCGTTTTAGACAGGTTTTGTATGGGGAAATCCGAAACCACAAAACGGGGATTAGGATTTCCCCATACTGTCCCATTTAAAAGAAACACTCTGTATAGTATTATGAGTAGATGAGGTATTGCTAGAGCATGAGGATACATAGAGCATAAGTATACAACGGTTAGTGGACTATACCGGACTACATACCTAGGTAGGTACTTAAAGCGCGTATATCAAAATAGGAGCTTTGAATGGGTACTTCAGTAATAAAGAGGAAATTAAAAGCTAAATTTTTGTTCACTAGAGGGAAGAAGAAGAAAGTAATTTAAATACCTAAATGTTTAATTGTAAAAGAATTTACATTTAACTTTCTAGAGGTCGACAACAAAAGCCTTTACATGTTAATTCGTGCGTAAGTATGTAACATAGAGAGGTTTTATGTACCTAGTATAAATTTATACGTCCTGTGATCGACCTATGCAGATTCATGATCTGAATTCTGAATCATGGATGAGGCATTTCGTGAAATTCATTAATAAAATGGTGGTATTATATAGAATGGTATAGAAATCAACAAAAACGTTATCTTGTCTTAGATAAATAAGGTATAGACGTCTCTGTGACTTCATTGTGTAACATAATATTGTTATAAAGTCAGCCTTTCGTTTGTTACCAAATATTTATAAATAATAATGGGGTAATTGAAGATTTTTATTAATTCTTTAAGGTAAAACAAGGTTTTTATGGACAAATGCTGTAACATTATGTATTTCAAAATTAACCTCGTGGATGGCGAATACCGTGGTCTAAATGTGTATATTACCTCTAACGTAGTACCGAACAATCTGCACCTCATGCTTACGTTACAAAGTAGGCGGTCAATAAAAAGAAATCGCAAGACAACTTAATATGGCATGCCATGCCGTGATAATAAAAGCTTGCGTGAATATAAATCCTTTCAGTCAATGTCGAACACAATACTTTTACGGCACAACCTTGCGTAAGTACAGAATATATTTATTAAAGTTTCCGAAATATGTATGTGGTATCTGTTTTGTTTGCGTACCGCGCTTCATTTTAATATCCAAAGATCCAAACAAGTAAGTAATACAATAAAATTGGATGAGTTCTAAAGTGAAAAATTTGTTTCTGTTTATTTTTGTGAAAGGACGAAGGTTCTCACTTTGCGTCAAATTGCTTACACTAATCAAAGACCGTTATGGCTGAACAATTAACAAATTTAAAGGCAAATGGCTCTATTTTTGTTACTGGCTTGGCAAGATTATTAAGATCTGAAATAGCGCACTCACCAGGGACAGAATGTTATATATAAAACAGGCTTAATCCCGCTTATTATTTTCAGTGATCTAAGGCACTAAAAGAGCATTTGGGAATTTACTCGTAGATATTTCACATTAAGGCAAGCGCTGAGCTTACGAGACTATCATAAGTTTAACGTTATACATTTAAATAAAGATAGAGGGCCCACTCTCTGGGTATGATATCCGATAATATTATTTGCAATTTAAATACTTTATATTTTCGCTTACACTGACGAATATTTTATGTGTTATTAAACCTTTAGTAATTTTGTCACTTACTGGTTAGGTAGTTCAAATTGTACCAGTTACCAGTAGACAGAGTAATTACTAGAACCCGATTAGCTTGAACCAATCCGGTTGATTAATTTGCCGATTTCCATTTAAGTATTGTAGTGCCTACAAGCAAGGTTTTATTTGGTTAACGTTTTCTATAGCGATTTTTTGATCTTATTACCTATAATACTAAAACTTTATTTTATTATTAAAGTACCTCGAAATGAGTCATCTAGCTTATATTGAACAACATATTAAATATATTGAACAATATACATAGTACTAACTATTACACTGGAATGAAGTTCTGAATGAGAAGGGATTAATAAGTGGATTACGGGCGTCTATAGGCAAAAAATCAATTTGTTGGCCGGCAGCCATGAACTGCGCGCCACACTCAGCCGTTAGCCTGTTCGTGGGACGAAGTATGCCTTGTGGTGTTTTTCTGCAGGAATTCACATTTTTTTCTTACCTTGTTTTGTATAGTATTAAAAGTATTTTGTTACGAGAAATTGCAAAGAGCTGTACAACAGATAAGTATTAGGATTTTTGTAATGTGGGCTAATGTAGGCTTCCCGAAAAATGTAGAGTAAGTATGAGACTTTTCTTTACTTAGGTTGTACACGTTTTGTCACTCTATTTATAGGTTAAAGCTTTTAGAAAGATTTGTCTGCCTTTTCAAGAAAACGTGATAAGAGCAAACTGCTGTTATAACAAGTACCTAGGTGCCTATATTAATAAGGTCAAGAAAATTATAACATAAATCGGATTTAGTAGGTACTTTTATACTGTAAGTAGGTACTTTTAAATTGTATATAAATATATTGCAATCATTAAGTTTGTACCATATAATTTTACTTATTTCTTATACTCATAGTTACTTATCCCAGTTAAGAAATAAGTTATAAATTATATTGTGCATAAGGATTATTGTTTGATATTTATTCATATCAAATTCAAACATTTAATGTTTACAATAACATCACAGAAAACTTGCCGAAAACGGTGTAGCGCAGTAGCGCAGATATAATAATTTAATCCTCCAATTTGTGTTACATATTCATAAAATATACAAGGTAATACATTCTTTATATTTTCCAATATTGAACTCGGCTACGAAAAAAATTGGAGCGTGAATAAAGGAATAAGTACTTGTTTGAAGTGTTCGGTGCTTGGAAAATAAAAATTTAAATGGTCAGTTCTCAACACTTGCAATAAAGCATCAAGTATTACGACCAGGTGAAATGTAATACGTTGTTGCCGTTGACCATTTCATTAGGAACCACACACTGGTTGAGCACGTTTACCAAGGAGGCTGTAACTCCAGTTCTTCTCATCCGGTCATATAGCAGATTATATTTGAAAAATAAGTTTTCGAATAGTGTAAACGCCGCAGCTACGTTACAATTTTATAATAGTAGAGATGTGGCTTCAGAAGGATGTTGCTTAAGTAATTATGTAGGGCATAAAATATGTACGTAGGAATCTACGGGGTTTTGAAAAAAATGCGTGAAATTGTTCTCCTTCGGTACTAACGACGGGGCGACCTAATAACGACTATTCTAGTGTTACTCTTGTCCATAGGCCGAAACATATTACATCAAAAACAAATCGCAATAGTAATGTAAGGGCATATCTCAAAAATCTCAATTTTTGGGAAAATGCTTATTCATTCATTCATTCATTTATTCATTATTACTTGTTGTTCTTTGTACTTAATTATTCATTAAATAGTAATCTAAAATTATTATTTTAATTATTGAATAGTCTTTTTTCTCTGTCTGTGACAGGCACTGTGTAGAACAGTGGATATTGAGCCCTTTTAACACAAAAACCCGAAAACACCAAATTTTTAGTTGTGGCCTTACATTACTAACGATGCGAAATGCTTAGCTGTAGAAGTGGGTATGGAGGTTTTTGATCCGAACGGGCGAGCCGTATACAGGTTCGACCTCCTGTAAGTTTTAATGAAGGATCGTCAAGGTTCTGTTAATAGCTTGCCGCGAAATTAGTGGAGGTCGTTACTTTGTGTCGATGTCGGAATTAAATTAATTAATTCTCAGCTTCCCCAGGAGTTGGTTTTACCACAGATCTTATTTTAGAGTTTCTTAATCAACACAGTTCAAACTTTTCTTATTTATTTCACATAGTATAATATAACCCCGTTATAAGGATTGAATTATGATTATTAAAATCATTGTACGCCACTGTATGCTCGATTGCTGTTTATTATACAATACAATATTCGTTGTTTGTACACCAAGCATTTAATTATTACCTATGTTGACTTAATTTTAAAAAAAAAATTGCAACCAAGCGAGCGATCAAGTTCTTCTGCAATTTCGCTGCTTTTATGAAGTGTTTGCTGAATTAATCTTTCACTGTTTATCTGATTATAATAGAGCAGATCATTTAAATCTCCGTATAAAATCCTTTCCAGACAATAAAATATTTTCATTCGTACCTACGACATACATGGCTATTTAATAAGAGTGGATTGTAAACTGCGACATGACATGTAACATGTGTGTGCGAGGCGCGTATCCTTAACATACCTACAATACTCTCTAGGGTATGAAACTCAGTAGGAGCGCAAAACTGTAGACTCTTGAAAAAAAACCACTGACAGCTAATAATATAAAGTTAGATTTTCAAATTATTCTCATGGGATTCTCTTGGTGCTTCTTTAATGTAGAGTTTAGTAGCTTCAACCGGAATTGTAAGCATCCATTCAGGATATTATGTAGAGCTAGTTGGGAAATTTATCATAGGTAATATTAATAAATTGTATGTAAACGGAAAATTAATTATGTAGTTACCTTTGTCATTTGTGTACCTACATGAAAACGAAAACCGTCTTTCGGCAATTGTCTGGTTAGATTAATGGTTAGCTGGTCAAGAATGCATTAAGCTCGTGGTTACCCCTGTACCTACCTACTTGTGTTATTGTGGTTCAATAAAGTTAAATAAGTAAATAACTAATTATACTAAGAGCAAAATTATTCTAAAATGTACTTTTAATTACTTACGTATTATTATGGCGTAAGCATTTTGATATTCTACCATCATTCACAAATTGTTATATGTGAAGAAAACAACTTGAACATCATCATCTTCATTAATTTCTTTGTTTCATATCATGTATGTTTTATGTTTTGATGGTGTACAATAAAGTGTATTATCTATCTATCTATCTATCTTGACTGCTATTTTTCCGTTCAAGTCATAACATCAGTTATATTCATATGTAGGTAAGTACTTATGTAACGTGAGTTTACTGGAGACAAAATGAGGATTTTGATGCAAATCCTAGCTTTACGACTTTACGGTCGAGGTGCTAGTGGCGACATGCATATTTTTGTGCAAAGCTGAAGTGTTGATGACGGCAAATGAGCTACGTGACATGCAGCGTAGTTAAAATTTCACTAACTACTTTTTGCTGACCTCCTTTCATAAGATGTTGCAATTAAAAATCCCAACGAAGTACGCCGATTTATCTTTTAATTCATAAACAAATCATTCTTCAACATTTGCTTATGTTACTTCATAAATAGGTATGTAGTGAATAAAATGTTTTTTTTGATTGTATCTAAGTCATTTAACAAAAGTCATAATGTTGCGTAACGCAGACAAAAGTTATAATGAAGTCGAACGTATTGCTTTGTTCGGATCAGGGTCAAAGACTTAAGTTTAATAAAATATGGCCTTCAAAAAGTAATACCGATGCCTTGTGAATAGTTATTGTACAACGAACTTCACTAATAGACCCAATACAATTTAACTATTCATTTAACAAAAAATTTGGCTTTTCTAGAACTACTATGTTACTACTATTGATCTCAACACAGTGCAATACATTTTATGTGCCCATTGTAGCAATCAAATTAAGTGATCTTTGTTTCCCACAGACGTAAGTAGTAGGTACTAATATAGGTAGATAACATCGAAATGACGAAAGGACTGTTAGTATTAGTTCAGTAGGATTAAATAGTTATTTAACTCAGTGGTGAGTGATTTTCAAAGGTGGGTGAAGTCTGCCAACCCGAACTTGAGCAGCGTGGTGGTGTGTATGGCCTTAATCCTTCTCATTCTGAGAGGAAATTCGTTCATATCTGTTCGGAGTTGGTCACATATACATTGCCATTCCTGAAAACTATTCTTAAGCTCAACACAGGCATATCATTCCAAAAAAATTTCAAATGAGAAAATATATAATAGTTATTAGGTATGTTATGTATAAAGCAAGCCATTCGCGTGGGATATTAAAGTTACCTACTTAGAGGTACTTTGTTCTTATGAAATAAAAAATAACCTTTTTTTTGAATTTATATTATTATCATTTACATTTACGTTATGATATAATTTTTACTTTAGGTTTGATGATTAAAAAATGATGCGATTTGCCCAAAAGATTATAAACCCTCTCTGACTCTGGCCTGAGCTTACTGTGCTCAGCTTTCATTTATACAAAAAATAAAAAGCTCCTATACATAAAGTTTTAATAGGTATCATTTCATTTTCCTTTTGGCACAGAAAAGAAGAAAATGCTACATGGTTTTCGGAGTTTTGTTAGTAGCATTCTCTCACC
>DWMR01001083.1:0-10237 GCA_018245355.1 Dalla costala | reverse complement strand
GCTCTTTTTACGCCTTTTTTGAAGAACCCCATGTCATAGTCCATTGGGAAAACCTCAGAAGGAAGAGCATCCCACAGTTTAAAAAAATAAAGATTAAGAAAAACAAAAAAAAAATTGGAAATATGGAATTTTTTTTTTTTTTGAAGAAAAGATTTGCAATTAAATCAGTACAATTCCGAAACAACGTATCAGGTAATAACATCATATCTACTTGTACGAACATTTAAACCTGATGTAAGGGGTATAATTATTTCAAAACGTATTTTTTTTACATAACATAAATAGCCGCATTCTGTGGACAGGTACATTCTGCCAGTGCTGAACCCGGACGGGTACGAGCACACGCACACACACGACCGCATGTGGCGGAAGAACCGAGCGCGGTACGGCGAGTGCGTTGGCGTCGACCTCAATAGGAATTTCAGGTTTGATGCACTCGCTATGTCATTTGACCTTGTCCCGAAGAGGCGTATTCGTCGCGATTTGCTACCCGCGTTAAGACCCGGACGTTGGCGTGATACGAGGCGCCCTTATATTCCGTACAAAAGCAACGGGCCTGTTTAAAATTTGCGCGTAAATCGCGTACGTCGTTAGGTACGTCATGCAGTATGCAATACGTCAGACTCTCAACAAAGATTGAGATCTTTATCATCGGCAACCGATCGCCGGATGTCTACTGAGCACAGTCGCTGATGCTGAGTATAGTCCACTACGCTGGTTAAGTGCGGATTGGCACGCAAACAGGTTTCCTCGCGATATTGCTTAGTTACTTAAAACGCAACTTTAACTGACGAAAAACGCTAGAGGTGCTTTTATATTATTTTAACTTATCGACTTACTCTGAATACTTAACACGTTGACGCGCGGTATACGCCTGTAGACGTTATTACAATAGAACTTCTATTGTGTCTGGAGTACTGCTCGTCAACGTATTAAGTAAATGGCTATCACCACTTTGGCTGACTATGATATCCCTTTAAAATTGTTCTTCCAATTATATAAAACCTATTTGTTTTATCATGATTTCGAATAATCTTATATTCAGTTCCAAAATAGTTATGTTCAATGACGTGTAATTTTCGATATTTATTTTTAGTTACGGCTGGGGAGAAAAAGGTGAAGAGGGCTCTTCGGAGGACGCTGGAAATATATTCTTCAGAGGACCGAAGCCGTTTTCAGAACCTGAAACTGCTGCAGTAAAAGTAAGCGGCTTAATTAACCTTTAAACTCATATATTAAAACAAATATTTTAGATGAAAAATATTGTTGATATTTTTTCTTTACATGTTAGGAATATTCCGCATGACTCTTTGTGTGACTCTACCTGTGTGATGGTGTGTTGTAAGGAACTAGTTAGAAAAGTGATGTGTATGCTTACACACATTTTGTACCAGCATAGAATTGTAAATTTTTCATTGAACCTCTCAACGCTTAGTTCGCGAGTCTGACCGATACGTTAAGGATAATTTAATTATTTCACCGATATTTTCTTGAACAGCGCGTGATCGTGGGATCGGAGGTCACGTTCAAGGTGTTCCTGTCGTTCCATAGCTACGGGGAGGTGATCATTTTCCCCTGGGGGTACACCGGGGACCCCTGTCCTGACTACGTAGAGCTGCTTGAAGGAGGAACTGCTATGGCTAAGGTATGATTAAATTGATGTTAAATTGACTTATAAGCGGTCCATTTTATGGCTTCTAATGGTTGGACTTAAGACTGGCGAAGGATGGAAATTTCATCGCGCTGGTAAGTGCGGCCAATCTGAGCCCAGCTCTTAGGCCGTCCAAAGGCCCAACAATAAGGACAAGACTTAATGACTGTTACCTAACTATAAGAACCGGGACCGACTGCTTAGCGTGTTTTCGGGACATGGAAGTTCTCATGTCTTAAGACTGTCGCATCACTGCCACCATACCCAGGCTGATTAAATTGGTGAAAGGTGTCCAAAAGATGCCACTTCACTTCAAAAATCTAACAACAGACTGACGGGCATAAGATTAGAAAGCTACGACCACATGATGCTTTGCTTTGTTTCTGCTATTACATTAAACCAATTTGCCAGGCGATATTCAAGACGAGCGGGCACACTTACAAAGTGGGCAGCACCAAGGACCTGATGTACTATGCTGCCGGCACCAGCACGGACTGGAGCTACGCCGTCGCCAACATCCCCTACTCGTACATGGTGGAGCTGAGGGGCAAGAGACACCGGTTCCTGCTGCCGAGGGAAGAGATCGTTCCTACCGCTGCGGAGGCTTGGAGCAGCGTCCAGCGACTGATGGACTTCGTTGACAGGCGCTGTAGGAGCGCGCAATCTTGCGTCTGCCCCAAGTGATTCGACATCCATTCGTCCATCAGCATCTTCTACTTGTATAAGGTGGAGCTGAGGGGCAAGAGACACCGGTTTCTGCTGCCGAGGGAGGAGATCGTTCCGACCGCTGCGGAGGCTTGAAGCAGCGTCCAGCGGCTTATGTGCTTCGTTGACAGGCGCGTAGGAGCGCGCAGTCTTGCGTCTCCCCCAAGTGAGGCGAAATTAATCCGTCCATCAGCTTTTAGAGGTCCACTGCTGGATATACGCTTCCCCTAATCGATATGAGTGTGTTTACATACCCAACTGAAAGTCCTAAGTAAAATTGAAATATCTATGTATGGAACTTCTGGCTGTTATAAATATTTCAGTGTTTTTGGAAATATTGCAAATCTATTATTTTATTATTTACCTACGAGGTGGAACGTAATGCTCATTCATAAATGAGTACCTACTGTAAATAGTTTGTTGTAAATCGACCCGTTTTTAATTTATTAAACATTGCTTTTATTGTTGTGTATTTCCAATATAAAAATACCACAAACAGTAACCGGAGTTTTCAATTAACATTAATTGTAAGATCGCCAAATTGGATCACATGCGTTATGTGCAATTTATGTCGGGACACATTATATTCAGCGAACAAAAATGCCATACATTTTGCTGTGGTCACGAATAATATGGATGCAATCCAAAAATGTATCCCTCACACCGTGCCATCAGGCAGGCTCCAATAATTTAGTTTATTATTTTATATTACCAGTTGCCAAGAATTTAAATTCATTTACATTAATTTTCGCGACATTTTACATCTGAAACTGATACAGCGCAATCGATGGCATATTGTTATGTCGTAATAAATACAGATATTAAAAACGTCATTAACTTTATTTACAGACTTTGCATTATCTTATAATACAGTCAACAATAATTTAAACATTACAATTTGAAATTCACATTCATTTATCTAACGTAAAAACACCTATCGACACTCACTATATTACCAATTCGTATCCGACATCATTGTTCCTACGTACCTCGCAACTCACTCTCACCAAGTACACACACTGAGCACTGCGGACGGTAAACGCCGATCACGAATACTAATATACTTCCTGTATTTTTCGCGGACAAAACAACAGTTCTGACTAGTAGGGACGCCAGACGTCGACGGGTCGTCTCTCTGCCGTGATCAACGCCTTGCTGCGTGTCCTGACACCCTGCTCGCTCCAGTCCGGGGAAGCTGGTCTCTTTTTCGCCGAATTCGATGCGGTGGAGCCCGCCTCCTCCTCTCTGTCAGGACTCGAACTGGAATCTTCCTGCGGCGCCGGCGGTCTCAGCCACCAATCGTAGCCTCCGTACAGTTGAGAGTAGAGCCAAGCGGGTGGCGTCGGCAGTAGGGGCGAATTGAGGAATAACTGCGCTGCTAACGCACTATGGAATAGACTAGAGGGGGCGGGCAGGGGCTGCAGGGGTTTCCGCGATCTCGTTACTGACGTGAAAGCGCCTGGACGCTCGTCAGGCGGGGGACTGCTGGATGCTGTCACGGAAATATCGTCATCTTGCGGTGACTCTGGCCGTGAGTTCGCCGGACTTGTAGTGCTATGCGCGTGCATAGTCGTAGGGTTGTCGTGTGAAACATCTGTAAATAAACCGTTGTAAGTTATTATTAGTATTAAAAAGAGAGCAATTGCAAAATCTATCTAATTCAGAGTATTATTTTGAAAATCTATGATTTACTCACCTGTATCTTGAGATGGAGGGGGTAAGCTATGATGATGCGCGTGCGCTGGTGGGAGCACGTGTGGAGTAAAGTGTGGGTGAGAGGGGAGCAGCGGCGGGGGGTAGTGCCGCGCGAGAGCCCCCCAGTCACCCCCCGGGAGACCTGCCAGCTGGTGAGCTATACCTGCACACAAAACATTCACCGATTAATACTTTTTAGGTTTCTTCCGCTCGAAATAAATAGCGATTTGATCATCTAAGTCGAACAAGAAAGAAATCTCAGGAACGGAACGGAAGTCCAATCGTCCTCAAAGGTCCTCGGTTGAACAAAGGCCTCCCCTAATTGACGCCACTCCGATTTCTATGCGTTATAAATCTAGCGGTTTCCTGCCAACTTCTTCAGGTCGCCAGTCCTGCGTCCCTTTCCCAAGCCCTAGTCTAAATTTGAGGACTTTTCGTTCTCATTGGTAACCAGGCTTCAGAAGTTATATTGAAATAAATAAATATGAATGCTTAAAATCTTTAAAATAGTCTCCCAGCTCCTGTGAAATAGGCACCGACCGAGGAGTTAAATAAATACTACAAGTCTAACGCAACCGTCGCCTTTACTAATATTACAAAACTAATAGCTGAATCAACGTATTCAAGAAATGCAAATTATTATCCGTAACTCCGTAAGTTACATTTTCACTTCACCCTGCGACAGTACAGTCAATAATACTTATTCTAAGTGCGAAAACAAGTCAATCAACAAAACAATAGGCCCAGAGTTATCTTCAAGCGCTCGACTAGCGCTAACGGCCGCTTAACGCACTCGTCGGAATATTTAAATAACGAGTGCCATTCTCCCCCACTGTGTTTCAATTCGCACCTTATCTACCCCGCAACACACTTTTAGATGACAGAAATTGTTGATTGTTACAAGTTAGAATGAAACTCTTAGTACTTAACAATCGAACTTTAATTAAAGCCCTTAAGTTAAGACTTACTACCCGTGCAAGACTTTGCTGACTGGATTATCCGTAAAATACCATTCTTTAGTAAAAATGCAAATTAAATCATTTGATATCTATCTATCCATATACATAAATAAAGAATAATGTTCGTTTGTTCAAAATCGCTAATCTCCTAAAGAATCATGGCAGGAATTGTACGAAAGTTAAAAATAAATTAGAGAAATTAACATAAAATGAGTATTTTAAGAAACCTACTCCGATGAGAGTAATCATGGGAGTCATCATCTTCTAGTAAGAAGATTGTTGATGTGTCCCTGACGACGAGAACAGAACTACACTAGGCTTAAATGTACATTTCAAACTCATACTTTTAGTTCATAAAACGATAAAAAAAACACGAATACAATGTATGAAATAGATAATATGAATTCTTTTCCGATTAATGAACCTTAGCTACAAAGTACTTTGTCTTCCAATAACAGTCATCTTTTACATTATCACAAAAAGCTTCAAATATTAAGAAAAGTATGGAGAATTTAGATTAACTGGAGTTAATTGCACTTAACTTTTGGTTAGTTATTTGTTATAAGTACTATCATAGATTCTTCTTTTAAATGTATCAAACAAAAACTTAATTATCTAAGTATACAGCTTTAGGGGTTTTAATTCTATTTACGTTAACATGCTTTATCTAACTTTGTAAATCAGAAATTTCTGTAAGTAACGGGTTCATTAATCTGTTGTTTAAGAACATTTTATAGTTTGACGGCTTTCTAGCCGGCTCTTTTCATTAAGTTTTAATAGGATTTTGAAGTTCCGTCGAAACCATTTCATCAAGAAACTGCAGAATAGTTCATTCTTATAAAAGGTCTATAACTTAAAATACATCTGTATTTTTAACGTTATGCCATTCGAGTATGTGTACATATGTATATCTACATATGTACTAACAACAATAACAAACACTCACACACAGTACAAACACTCGAATAACATAAAGTTAAAAATACAGATATGTATGTATGTATGTCTATTTCTTTGTCATATGTATCATGTGTATATGTGTGTCATATGTAGCCTAAATTGGTTGATGGATTTAAGTTGCAAACCAATATATAGTTCATCGTAACCCATCACTGATCCTTACTGAACACGGGTCTTCTGTCAGCATGAGACGGTATAGGACACAGTCCACCATGCTGACCAACATCGGGTTGGTGGACCAAAAAAAAACTAAAAATAGCTTTATAACAAAATTAAAACAACGCCATATTATTACAAACACATTTATGAAATAGGAAATGTGTTTCGGCGTCATAATTTCCAGTGGACATTTTTAAGCGCATAAATTAACGAAGTTTGCCGGCGCCGCGACCCCGTATATTCGGCTTAACCCTTTAGCACCCACCTTGGGTAATTCCCACCCCGAGCCAACCCAACCCTTTCAGCAATAGAATAAATTACAGGCCGTTTTATGTCGCAGATACCGTCGCTACGAAAATGTAAAACACATTATTTTGAATCCGACCGCTTAGCCTTTATAGTGTTTCATGAGTTCGATGCAATTAGACAAGAGCTGCTTTTTAGGATTACTCTCTAATCACACCTCGAAGCTTTTACGTTAACGAGTTAAGATATTGAATCTGGGCTGAACGGATTACCGACAGTTTATTATGACCAGTGTTTGTAGACGTCGATTTGGTTGTAAAAATGTAAACAACAAATTTGATAAAAAAACATGTTCTATCAATGTATCAATAGTAAATGGTAGGTACTGTTCTAGGTATTAATAGATACTGGCCTAATAGTAACTAATCAAACTTCAGAATCTTCACACCATTTCAAACCTTCAAACCTTATAGTTATAAATTTTTGTGAGTAGGACCTATGTGGATGTAATACATCAACAGGTTGAAAATACCTGATAGTATTTACTTAGGCATAAACGGGTTGATTGCGTTTGGTCAAAGGTGATGTTCGTCCAAATGTATTTTTCGTAAAAAGCTTTTGGTCAAAGGTGCTTTTCGTCAAAATCTCAGGACTATGTTCTCCATTTTGTAATTTTCTTGGATTTATCTAAATATGTTATGTGTGTTAATATACTCGTAGATGGGGTTTTATCTTAACAGGTGTGTTGTGGCTTAATAATAAAACAAAAAGAAGTAATATTGGAGGTCAACATAAAACAATGTCTTTTTAAAACCAAATAAATCTTTTATTAACTTCGGCCATCCATTCACCTACATCCTACATACAACCTTCAATTATGTTTGATAATGGACGGAAAGCTGTTAGATTTATGATCATTCTGATTTTTAAACTTATGCTAAAAAATAATGATTTGGTGTAACGCAAAAGAGTATATATCATAAGCAACTTTTCCTACTTGTTTTAAATTTATATAAGCATTTATTCATTCGCTGCATTTACCTTTCAGTTTTCAAAATTTTTCCTAAAACTTGCCCGTCAAGGAAAAATGTTCACCATAAAATGTCCATTTTATATATTTTTATTTTTCAGCAATAAAACAAAACGTCTATAGCTAAAGTGAAACTCTATGTAAATTTGTAATCATAAAATAGATATATTTGTTTTCCGGGCTATAAAAAATGGAGAAGCACTGTTTCATCTTGTATTCCCCGTTCAAAGATGCAAGAGAAAGGGCAACTCCAGACGATTTGCATTCGTTAAAAATGTTGGAATTCTTTGTGTTGTGTGCGCAATGTGTAATCGCGGCGTACTGGGATTAAAGGGTCTTTATAGTTAGATAAAAAGTGCCTAGGGCAAAAATAAAATCGTTTATGTAATAAAGTGACTCCAATTAGCTGAAGTATAGGAAAAAAGACCATTATGCTAGGAAGCATAATGGTCTTTTTTCATCTAGTGAGATGGTAGAATGCTTCGTCTTTACCATTGCCTATCGTTTTATTAGTTAGATGCAGCTGAAAATAAAAAAAATAAAAACATTAAACGTAAAATTTTTGCACTAAACTATTTTATGATTTTTGTTTAAATGTTCATACTTTGAACCTAGAACCTTTTCGTTGCTAGTTGCAGTGGTCCTATTGACTTTTAAACAAATATAACATCACATTTAAGTCTTTCAAAAGTATCAACAGTATCTCATCGCAGTAGAGCAGTAAGAATTGGCCTTCGAAGACGTGCCAGTCCGCTACATTGGTTCAAACGAAGGGGTTTTTTTCCGGACTTTGAGAAATCGCGCCACGCCGCGAGAGGGTTGAACCCAAACATTTTAATGCCATTTGTTAGATTGCATCTTGCCTTCTACCGCTACAGTACTAATCCGCGAAGACGGCCGGGATTACTTGAATAAAAGTATTTGCGTTTTTCAGAGTGATTCCGATGTCTGGGATTAGCGAGAATTTTTAACGATCGGTTAAGACCCTCCATGGCGATTAAAGAAAGGGTTGGAAGCACTTTTCCGCGATTATTGTACATCTTCTCAAGTGTTATTCTCCTGCGTGATAATTTGCACAATTTCAAAACGTTGCATATTTATTTTATGTTGGTTACCTACTGGTAAGCTAATTGATTTTGCTGTTTATTTTCATAAATTATTTATTATACATAGGGGCTTTCCGTCTATTATAATTAAATTTGCACGACCACAAGACAAACACGTTTCACACGTGTTTCACGTTATCAAATCGACTGGTTGAAATATATTTTCAATGCATCAGTCAATTAGTGTTTGTTCTTGTATAGGAAACGTGCCTTATTATGTTAATTATATCGATATAAGACCACATAGATAGCCACGGCTCAAATTTTCTAAGGTAGGTACGTCTACACGTTAAAATATATTATGGAGAAGTCTTGTTATGTAAAGTCATTTTACCGATTTTATAATAATTGGTGATACTTTGGTAGAAACCTAACCGACTCATGAAGTACCTACTTGACTTCGTGAAGTGTTCAACTCGAGAACGAAGCAAATATTTTATGCCAAATATAATTGATTGCTTGTTCTTACGTCTTAGTCCTTTAGGTTTATGCAGTAAGGATCATAATATAATATGGTACCTACAATACGGAGCATTCTATGAAAATGAAAATGAAAAATGATTTATTGATTTCCGGGTTATAATTTCATACAAGTTGCAAGACTTGCAAGGGACTAAACCAGTCGGTGCCCCGATTGTTCTATCTTTATCTCTTGGTATAGATGAAATAGGCCTATATCGTAAGTTGTTACGTAAGTGTTAATAATATAAAGCTTTTTGAAAACGGAGTCTTAATATAAATATTTACAAAGAATTATTGTATGACAACGGTGTATCATCCATCATCATTTCACATCTTGCATTATTTTTATATAATAGGTATATTTACTAGCCATAAATAATTTTGTTTACATCGCTAGAAGAAACTAAGCAACAACTCGAATTAATTCTCGTGAGTTTTCGCTCCGGCTGTCACATGTGTGATACGATTCAACGGGGTTTAAAATTGCTGCCAGCGCGAATGTGAATAGTTTAGAATATTCTGCGTGAGTTGTATGTGCGAAAATTCTTGGAATATTGGAACCATTAACAATGTTACTAATGCCAAATGTATTTATTCGACACTAACTGATTTATAGAAAACTAGGCTATGCCCACGGCTTCGCTCTCATAGGGTATTTATCCTACTTCTGTTTCTGTTTCTACCGGGCATTTTTCCGATTAAAATAGTAGCCTTTGTCCTTAGGCGGAGAGTGCTTCGGCTATCTCTATGCACCAAATCATGTTGATCCGACTAGGATCCGTTGAGGACAACCCAAACATACTTTCACATTTATAATACTACTAAGGATGTTTATGTTCTAGTATCCTACTCCATTAAATGTGGTTCAAAACTTAACTAAATCGTTGGTCTAAATGTGCATCACGCGCTATTAGTATTCTACGGAAAAGGTCTCGATAAACTCTTAAATTCTAAATTAAATGACGCACGAAAACGAACTTGTAGTTATGAAATGAATGTTGCTATCAAGTTTAACCAACATTCTACCTACCCATAGTACACATTTGTACGTTTGGCTAAGTAAAAAAGAAAAAGAAAAATGTATCAAGTCATTTAGACGCACTTAAATTTAATAATATTCTGCTAGCAGCGCAAGCAAGTTGTAACAACACTGTACGGTTATATACAGGGTGTCCCAATATTCAAGAATAATCTTTCAACAGAGGGTGGACCTGCTCATGACTACTCGAGAAAAAAAAAAGAAAAAAAAAAAAAACTATTTAAA
>DWMR01001082.1:0-10238 GCA_018245355.1 Dalla costala | reverse complement strand
CAAGCTTTCTCTTCATAGGGATTAGAGAATACGCCTCATATTACCTTCCTTCGCTGCAAATGCGTGGCTTTGCAGTTGTACAATATAATGACAACTGATAAACCCGTTACAGTTATGCTCCCGATTCCAATAAAAATAGAGACAATATAGATAAACGCTAAAAAAAAACGCTAGCACGCTGACACCCCCGCACTAGGATTCCCTGTGTTGCGGGTGGCAGGCACACACAGAACACAACACAATAACACCCAAGACCCGAATACAAACATTTATCTGCCAAATAAATGTTTGCCCCGGCCGGGGATCGAACCCGGACCCACAGCTTGTCAGTCAGGGACCAGGGTCACTAACCAACGCACCACGGAGTCGCGAAACAAGTATGTTTATAAACAAGTTCTTAGAGGTTACAATATAATTCACCATATTTCTGTATTTAATCCTAGGTTTGGTAAAGCACGAAATAAGTAATTACAACTGTACCTACTTACTTGTAACGCGCCGTTTGCTTTCTTATTATGACTAAAAAATTACGTCGGTTAACGAGAATGAATACATAGGTAGGTACTTACATTTTTTTTTAAATAAACAAACTTTTGTAGGCGCAGCTTTTTACTTATTTCATAAGTAAAGTATTATCTAAGCGTAGGTATAACAGTAGCCTTTTATAGAAGTAGTAATAATAGTAGTAGTTGTGGTAAATACGCCTATAAAATTTAATAGTGCCTACCTATTCGATTTAATAAAACCAACATCGGCCAGTAATCATTTTCAATCAAAGATAGAATGCGTTTGTATTGACTGACATTACTCAGTTTCCGAGAAGTGGAAATCAATCGCTAATTACGCGAATTTTCTCTGTTTTCCATCATTGGTTCCCGGATTCGACTGAACCTGATTTCGCCCACAAAACCTAGTTCTTAAAAACCTCCAAGTTTGACATTCCCATTAATGGCTACGTCAGTTTGCTTGACGAGAGTTCCAAAAAACCGAGGAACAGTATGATAAATATGTTATGTAGGAGTACATAACACGTGCAGTCGTGTTATCAGAAACAGCTTTGATATTAACGGGTGGTACCTATTTGTTAAACAAACGGGTGTGGTGTGCCACTGCTTTTATTGAACACCTGCAAAACTTCGAACCATCATCGTCCTATTTGAAGTCCTTTCTTGGTTACAACCTATTAGCGGCTCTATTGAGAAGTGGAGGGGTGGCAGGGCACGGGTCTTTCCTTACAACTGAGTAAAATAACTTTAATAGCTTGTAGTATTACTCTAATAGCAGTAATGGTACACGCATTGTCCTGGTACATGTATCGACCTATTTCCATCTTGTACCACGTACACGCTTACACACCGTGATTCACATCTTGATGGCATAGCATGCCCCGGGCATATTTTAGTACCTACGACTCAACTAAATTAACATGCATCTAGGTCATATGTCCTTTTAGCTAAGCACCTGACAGGTTGCTCGATTGCTCGATAAGAAACTCTTTCGATGGCATCTATAGGCAATCGAGTCAATGCAATTCGGTGCGCGCGCACAGGAAAGTGAGTGGCCAGTTTGAATATGGAAGCAAGAACGCAATGGCGCTACAAGTCGCTAGTACTGTTGGGGTAGAATAGGGATGCCTGTTGAACAGATTTTAACATGTCTTTGTAAAATGTTTGTATTCCTGCACATTAATTTTTTAAGGTAGTATCGAATATCAACAGAGATGTTTTCAGAAATAATTTGTATGTAAACGAAATAGCAAATAGGCATGCATCAGTTCAAAGTGCGCATTGCAGAACAGATCTGTCCTACGCGAAGTCGAAGAGAGATGCCTTGGATTCTGTGACCATGACCAATACCGAAACGTAGAATTTCTTCACGCAAGAAATGGTGGTGCAGTGCATCGAAATCGGAATGAATCATTGTAAGAAAAACTGCACTTGCCAACCGTGGTCATTAGAATAATAAATTATCTACCTGCCTACCTACTCTACTATTCTGAGACGTGGCACATGCTATCTACATATACATCTATAATACATCAGTATTTAGAAATGGTTTGTTGAATCTTGTTTTTTTATTTTCAATTGCAAAATTTCCATAATAGAGATTTTTAACAACTAACAGTAGAAAGGATTAAATGAAAAAGTTGTTTTTAATCAATACCTTTGCTGTAACAATGAACCAAAAATCAATTGTAGTGAAAAAATTCAAATAACAATTTGTCTGTCGAGATTGTAATTTGTTTCCAATCATCACAGCAATTGGCCAGCCATTGACGTGGGGATAATTGAATCAATCGAATCCTGTTATTGGTTGTAGAAATCGTTTTATGCTCTTATTGTAGGTATATCAGTAATGTTTTTACGATTGTCAGCCCTAAAGGCTTACGCACGCGAAACATGCAGCGCACGCATTCTCTGTATGTCTACTGACATTGCGGTAAGAATGCGCACATTGAAAATGGTTGGTCAGTAGGTAGGTAGGTAGGTTTATCTGTATTAAAAGAAAAATTTACCAAGTGAGAATCGAATTGGACTGCTAAAAGTTCTATTAACACCGCCACTATTTATGAATACATACTTATTATAGCTATAGAGTTACAGATTGTACAGTTAAAGTATAAACGTAAAAATTAAGTTTTGAGATTTATGTAGTCTGTAACACGTTCCTAAATTAAATTTTGGATGAATATCTGAATTGGATGAATGATATAATCTTTCTCAATTTTAGTTGTAAGGTGCTGCCGCTACCTGTACCTGTACTGTCAAATACGAGTTTGAATAGGACTGGGATCTTGTATGGGGTTGGGTTTTCCACTTACTACCCTGAGAAGGTTGCCCTGTATGCCAGCAACTAACATCCCGAAATACTACTTCAGATTCTTAAATGACTCTCTCTTAATGCGATTGGCGAAAGTTAGATCCCTTATAACATTACGCTGCAGAGTTGCAGTTTACAAGGAGAGCACCGACAACCCACCACTACCATCACAATATCATAAGACCACGACCCCTCTGTCAAGAGTGAACGACTAAGAAGAGAACATTACGCTGTGAACTAAATCAACATCTCGAACACCTATTGGTAGAGAGTAACCCCTTAACAGTTAACATCGAAGAGGCAAGTTGGTTTGCAAACTATGTTGCGTGTTCGAAAATTTGTCGGCGTGCAAACTCATGAGTGCCGTTAACGAAACATATTAGAAATTACTCGCGTTACTTACCCTAATCGACCTGAGAGCAAACTTCTGCTATCACTTTGATGGCGTGTCACAAGCAACTATTTGCCCCGTACTCGCGATGCTTTGAACACTGTGAAGTCCACGGGTATATAAATGAGGTCCCAAACTGTTTGAAGTCGAAACAGTTTGTGGTTTGTTATATTGAATGGGAAACCTTGCGTTCAATTCAATATAACAAATTTGCAATGGTTGACTGACTTTTCATCCTAATATTGTACTAATTATGAGAGCAAATAACAACAAACAATAGTGCCAAACCCACTCGGTTATATAAAAAATAGACACCTTTTCAAAAATTTGTCGAATTGGTGAATCAGATATAAAAGAGTAACGGAATCGAAATTAAATAATCTGCTAATTAAATAATTTTTTATTGAACGAAATAAGTAGGTAGGTATAACATTCAAAATCATGAGGAAAAAAAATCCGTCAATGTCGGCAAGTTTAATTGAAATTGGTTCTATTAATATTATATGAGTTAGGAGGGAAACAAAAAGAAACAGTATCATTGCAGCCTCCACTTAGGTTAAATAAACGCGAACTGTAAAAAAATACTTGTCGTGCAAAATGTTCATGGGTAGGTACTGTACGAGTAAGAAATAAGAGTAACATTACGTTCGGTAAGAATTGTTTTCATTGCTTCATTTATATTTCTTTGTAGCTTCTGTCCGAAGGTACATATTGCGAAAGTAATGGCGTGTTCCTCTAAACGGATTATATTTTATTAAAAGCTGTTGTTCCGGCGCCGGGGGCGTTACAAAAAAGTATGGTTACGTCAAATTTATATCATTGGAACGATTCAGCGTATCTGAAATGGAATTGTAACGAAAAAAAAAGAACTCTGACATCAGAGTAAATAGAAGTATTGTTCAAACATTTTTACAATTGGATTTATTAAATCCTCGCCGAGGTGCGATGAATCTCGCTCCAAATCTGCTTTTTATTACGTAACTGTTGTATTTACATACGTTGACACGCCACGGTTGCAAGTGCAACACTGTATTGACTGACTGTTTCCAATTATATAGCTGATAAATGTATTACTTTAGATTATTTTTGTAGAATAAATAATAAAGTTACCAACAATAACTTCTTTAACTTTTATTGGGACCTTAATTTGAATAGCTTTAAGTTAAACTTCTTAAGGATACGACGTTAAAAGTCGTGATAGCAGCCGCTGTGAAACGCCATAAATATGTCTTAGAAAGAAAGTAGTAAATATTTAACAGGACTACGTAAAATTCCCCTTCTTTCATCTACTTTAAACGAGAAATACTCTGAAGTTGACTCAACTTGAAATTAATTTCAGAGCGCTTTAAGGTATCCTTTGTATGATGTTTAAACTTTTATTTGTAAACGTCAGTTCCGCTCTTTACAATTCCATAAACAACCACGCTGAAATACTGAAGTACGAAAAAACAGATAAAAATGCACAATTGTACAAGTGCAATCATCTAGAACTGCAAAAGGCTATTATTTAAAGAGAGGTGAAGTAATGGCAAAGGCGAAAGATTGCGTGTGTCTCTTGCACGGCATTTTGTTCAGTAATCCAATAGTGGGGAAAGATAAAAGGGGAAAAGATAAAAGGGGTGGTTTAATGGAATTAAACAACGACGGGAGGGGGGAGGAGACACGTCGGTCGACTGCCGTAAGCCGGACTTGCGGAATGTCTTTGTTCGAGTCGCTTTATATTTGTTTTATAGGTATCTAACAACTATTCGCCACTTAGAACAACAGCTTCTTCTCTCTAGTTTATCAAATGCACAACGTCTAGTCATTTATTTTGTCGTAAATCAGGAACGTGAGAATTCTCTTTAGAGGAAACTTGAAAGGGGAACTGCCATTTTTCGTGTACACTTTGAAGTCAAATGCCACAACATATTCCTTTATGCCATTTCCGGAGTCAATTTCCCAATGCTATCGACATATTGTTTTGTTCCTTCGAATCACAAAATACAACACAACACACATAATACATAAATACAACACACATAATAACACAAATTGTCAATTCTCCTAATTCTTAGCTTTTCAGCGAAATCAGCGAATGGTTAAATACCCTACACACAAGCGTACGTATATACATAGAAAACAATAAAATTCATAATTACGTAAAACTTTACCTAAAGTGAAATTAAATAATTAATTTCATCAATTCACAACCCTATCGTGGCGTTAGTTATGCCATGGTTATGACGGTTAAAGAGACGTTCTGAGCATTTGTTACTGTTGTTGCTTTTGTTGCTGTTCTGCGCTAGGTGGATGAATGTTTCTGTTGTTTAATCTTGCAAGAATATGTTCAAAGTGTGATACTCTCAGATTAGAAATTCTTCATCACGTGCATCAATACAAGATCAGAACGCGAATAGGTCTAGGTCATTATCTAGATCTTTCATCAGATTTTCTGCATCAGGTAGGTACGCCATTATTTATCCAACTAACTCAGTAAACTTTTTGTAAAACCAATCATTTTGGGCTGAGTCTCATATAAATTATTTTCAGTAAATGACAAATTGAGATCTTATAATTGATAGAAAAATAGGAAGTTACCTTTTGGCTTCCCCTTGTAAAAAATGTATAAGCTGCGGCTCAGCAGAGGTAAGCTGAGTATTTAGTCAACGTTAATTCGCAATAAATGGTAAAGGACGCGAGACTCGACAATTAGTGTGGTCGATTAGCACGCGGCCGGGAACAGCGCGTCGACAATCTCTCGATTGTTGTGCCAGGGCTGTGCCAATTTTGTTAGAAATGTTTCGTGATTTAGTAGAAAAAAAGTCCTATTACTCAAAATATGATTCCATTAAATACATCACCTTAGTAGAGAAAGATAAAATTTATTTTATTTTATTTGTACATTAAGTTGTTTTGACTATAGTGACTAGGAGTGATCCTACGTAAATTTGGCTCGGCTAGTTGTTGTTGTATGTTGACTGTAATTCAGTGCCTTGGCCACTTTTTCCAGATGATTTCGTAAATATCTGGCAGGCCTGATTTTCAGTCCGTACTTATCATTGTCAATATGATTATGCGAAGTACGTTAAAAGATATGTACGAGTAACGCTCTCTATTGTTCGATCTCAGCACCGTCGTTTTTGGCTTCGCGAAGAAAGCTGTACCTATAATCACCTTGTACAATAATTCTTCAGCGTTAATTTAAAATGCGACAACAAAATGTGTACCAGCTCTCTCTAGTGAAGGGACTGACGTAATTGGGTGACAATCGATAACGCAATAGTTGCGTGGGTAATCTCATTAGCAGAAAACAGTTGTGTCTGTGTCAAGTGTCGAGCCTGTGGCTGGTCATTTGTGCAAATTGCCGGGAAACTATACCGATTAACGATAATTGCTCAGTTTACCGAATAGTCGAATCTATAGACCTTTAAGGGATCGGGATGGCATTTCGCAGAAGTTTGATAAATTGTGTCGTAAATCAATGGCTAAAATTATGGTGCTCACTTACCTATTCATAAAGTATCACAAAATGTGTCAAAGTGGTGTGTCTATTGTCAGCTGTAAAGGTGGTTAATCTGATGTAAATAAACCATTTACGTAGGACATCTGGGACATTTCAATGGGATTAATGACAACCTCATTTTTAAATCCTGTTAGCCATTTTGATTTAAAAAATGTTATGGTTACAGATTACTGTAATTTGGCGATAGTTTTTCAGTGTTTATTGTCATTATTTGATGTGTGATTGATAAAACAGAGCTTAGATGGGTCATTCCGTATTATTTATATATGTTCATATTCATCTGTATCTGTATTTAAAGCTTGTAAATATTCGAAAACATTCTCGGCCTACCATTGGCTCTAATCAACACAATAAATATCTTGGCACATAGCAATCTGACGTACAAAATTTAGTCGTAATCACTAAGAAGACGTAGATACATTGGTCGTGACAGTGAAATGTATTATTATGACAGTGTTGTCGTCCTAAATTTTTAAATGAACTTTTATTTTGTAATGGTTTTGATGTCGTGAGTTTTAAGTTTAATTAACTATTTCGAAACAAACCAGAACGCTTTAAGCATGAGAAATATGGAAAGTAACTGTTCAAATCGTTATCTTGGAAATTCTGGTACTAGTAATAATAGGTACTGGTACGCATTATTTTGATCGACCCAACCCTGTCTGTCCGTCTCGGGCACCTGTCGCGATCATTCAACGCCGCTGCGCCAACATCTGTCGAAAGCATGCACTTTTGTCTTTTTTATCGTTTTTGGTTTTTGTTTTTGCTTCGCCTCCTTAATTGCATAGTAACTGCCCAGCATGGATGCCGGCAAGAGCTTAGGCATTTAGAGGATTTACTCTTCCTTTTTTTAACTCTCTAATAGGACTAATTTTTTTCATCGTTTTGATCTATTATCTAGTGGTTTTTATAGTCTTAAAGGCTAACATAGGTACGAATGGTTTGTGGTCAAACACGAGCAACGTCAGATGAGTCGTCAATGTATCCCCGCCACTGAATGAAGTTTATTTGATAATATCAATAATTTATTTCTTCTAAATTATTTCCTTATTTATTTTGGTACGTTCACAATAGCAATAAGGAATTTATGATATTTCGGCAACCAAATAATTATGTATTTTTGCCTAAATGGGTCTGCTGGAAGACATTTCATAACTAAATAAGTCGTGCACACTGTGCACTGCACAGTATCACTTTCTTAAAATGATATACCTAGTGTGTACAGAATATTAATTTTAAAATAAGATAATTAATAACAAAATATAAGTGTAAAAAGATAACATAAAATAAATATATTTGAGGGTAGTAGTAATTATTTAGCCGCTTCAAGGGCTGAAAGAGCACTGACCAAAAGTTACGTTTTATCCCAAATTACAGTCTTTGTAGCCACATTTTGTTTCTATAAGTACCTATTGTTTTGTAACAAGAAGTGCTGTTTATATCCCACGCTGTCGAAATCACGAGTCAAAGAAAGCAGAGTGTGACCAACAAGGGCGTAAGACGTACAATTTAAATTTAAATTACTTTACACCAAATGCAATAAGACTAGTTAACGGTATTGAAGGGTTGACTACTGAGTCAAACCCACTGAGGTTTGATCTACTGTTATCTATCTGAAACGGTTACGTATGCACATCATTTATAACGGTATAATTTTATAATCGTCAATCTTAAAATTAATATATTGCAGTCTCTTAATAGATTAGTTTGAGGGCTATATCGTCTTATTCCTCACCGTAGATTGTAAATTATATTATCATAGATTGTACTCGTATTGTCGGGTTTCGAAGCCGTCCTATTATTGGGAGTATGTACCAGATGTACCTATGTGTATTTCAATGCGAATCTGACGTTCATTATTTAGTCAGAGTTCATAACATAAAAAATTATGTGGGAAGACTACGTATTAACCGTAACTAAGTTCATAAGTGTCAGTACTGCGAACATTTCAACAGCCTCTACGTTAACGTATACTGATTACAAAACACGTCCACCTCTTCATGTTTATTTGAGTTTTATTGGACGTAAACGTGATGATAGGCTATAACAAATATCTAACAGACATGTGTCTCGTGCTGCATTTGCTAGAGTTAACTGTCAATATTGTTTATGTCAATAAACTTTCTGTTTAACAATGTAACATTACTATATCTCTCCTGTCATAAAAGTTCTGCATAGTATCTGTGTTTCTTCTGGTCTTGTAATAGTATAGTAACGTAATAGCCTTTAATAAAATCCTTTATGTGGTAATACTTATTATTATTAATTAAATAGCAGCATAACCATAGTGGCCCGCTGCGGGGCACGTGGGTTAAAACTGAGGAGGCATGGAGCATACTTCTCCAGTGCGTATTTGTGGAGGTAAAATGGAGGGATAATTCCGTTAGATACTAAGTTCTATTTTTGTTTTCATGAGACAATTTATCTAAACGCAGGTAGCAATATTGTGAGACATGCTTCCGCCTCCTGATGCCTCAAATTTAATATTCGGCCGCTATGACGGTTATGACACGAAACGGAGGGGAACTAAATTCTCACTTCTTTTTTCTTGTGGTATAAATATCTACTGCGTTTTTTTATGTTTATTTAAAAAAAGTCATTTACTGATCATTCTTTAATGTTCTCACTAATATCACAATTTAATTTTATAATTAGAGTGACGTCATTTTACACATATTCTTCTCAGCAAACACTTTCATATGATACCCATATGATGGGGGTGCATAAAAAATAACTAGTCTGCAATATTGGGCCTTCCGCCATATTGGATTTATAGTGACGTCACTTAGATAACCACGCATTGTTATACGAATTAAGCGTGTATACAAAATTTCAGCTCAATCAATTGAAGATAACTGCTCAAAATTCAGTTGCAAGATTTGATCCGAACATACACACATTGCAAGCTTATTAAAAGCTTGTAAAAATTAAAGCTGTGTTGGAGCAACGGATCAACGTGTTTTCTAGGGTTCCGTACCTCAAAAGGAAAAAACGGAACCCTTATAGGATGACTTCGTTGTTTTCCATAGAGATAGTTTATGGGCCGGAAACTTACACTAACAAAGACGATACTTGTTACAAAAAAAAAACCGTTAAAGGGTTAGTGTAGAGTATTAAGGGTAGAACGATGTGAAGTAGTATCACTCTCTAGCAATAGTAGTGGTCGGATGCCTGCGATATGCAGGCTGTAACGTAGTGATTGAGGATGAAAGTCTACATGGAAAAACGAACTTGTAGTGAGTAAATAAGTTTGTTTCGAATTGGTGTAGGTAATTTTAAGAGTAGAAACAAAGTAGATACAAGTCTAGTTAGCCAGTAACTACTGTGTTCAGTACGTTTTGTTTGTTTTTTAATTTAATATAAATCTAGTTTGTCTATCTACTAAGTAACTTCTTATTTGATTTTGAATATATAGGTATACATTAGATTATTTATTTTACATACATTTCACTTGTTGGGTAGCTCTGGTTTGTTTTATAAGTTACGAGTCGTATTTTTATTTAATTTGATGTTATTTAATAT
>DWMR01001081.1:0-10239 GCA_018245355.1 Dalla costala | reverse complement strand
CAAATGTCTGCCCCGGCCGGGGATCGAACCCGGGACCCACGGCTCGTCAGTCAGGGTCACTAACCAACGCGCCACGGTGTCGTCAATGCCTTATCTACTTTTATTACTAATCTACTTCAGGTTACTATTTTAGTCAATGATAACGTGTGTAATTTGGTGCTTGTTGTAGCCCTTATATTGTGGTAGTATTTTTAAGTATCGTTAAGTGGTTGGTAGGACTGCATGCTCGTTTGCTATTCAAATAACATAAATAAGAAAAAGCTATCTATGCTACACTTTTGCTTTGGGTTTACATCAGTAATGGTTAATTGGTTATAGTAATTGTCTTTAAATAAATTTTAAAAAAACACTAGTAGGTACCATTTACACATGGTTAGGTGTTTAGGTCAAAGGAAGCTAGGTATTTAGTTTTGCTATAAGTCATTCGTAAATTACCGATATTATGTATTTAAAAATAATGACTTTTATTATCTCATCACTTTTTGTAGAGTCTAACCAGATTCGCATTTATCTGTATCATACCATAAAAGTAAGATCGAAGGCCACAAAAATGAAAGCTTTTTGGCAGGACAAAGTAATAGAGATAGATATAATTTTAGGCCATCCTTATTTACCCACAGGTTTTCATGGTGTTGTGCTTACCTAAGTTATACTGTAATAGATTTTACATAGAAACAGCACAAATTTGATAATAAAGCACATTATTTATATACTTAGGCTTGGACTCAACTCAATGTATGTTAGGTTAGTATTAGCATGAATGACTGAATAGAATTAATCTGCAGATTCACTCTGTCTATCTGTCAAGACGCATATAATCTTAGAACCAAGCAGGTATCAGCTATCAGTATAATCATCTCGAAAAAAAATTAAAGGTTGAACAAACTTTCGGTGGGACACGGGACGAATAGAAAATGTGGGAACAAGGCTCCGAGCATTGTTGTTAAGCATTCATATGCCACTCCACTCACCCATTGGCGGGACATCCGCCGCTACTTCCGCTGCCAAAGATGGTGGATCTTTGAACGGCTAGTTCGTTGACAGCGATCGCCGATGTCCCCGATACCGAACCATAACAACGGCACCACAAATATACGTCGAATCACAAATGAGCGAGCAATTCGGGTACGCACGGTCGCGGGAAAACAGTTCGCAAGCTATCCATCTACATTATAATTTTCACAGCGAGCACACAGCCGTTGCGGCCGGTGAGCTCCGTAAACTTGCGTTAACGCGTCTTCAGTAGCTATTTTTGATGCAAAAGCGAGTTGGGAGCTGAGACGCCAATGTCTAGAGCATGCATGGAATATGCAATGTCGACAGCCTTGATGTTTATATTGAGTGAACAAGTTTCCTTGGCTTTGTGAATTTTATGTTTTTATCCACGTTTTCAATCTTGTGGGCCTGTCATAGGATAGGAATTGTATTGAAGTATTAAAAGTAGGTCTAATTTGAAGAACACAAACTTTATAAGTACATCAAACTTAGGGTACGTTGAGCACATTAACCACAAGCCATCCCTGATTCATATTCACATCAGGCCGCCCCGGCTCGTATGATTTGTCTAACACATAAAAACCTGCTTATATACCTACATGCTGAATTTATTACGGATGGATCTAAGTATAGATTTTAATATGATAAATAAATGTACCTATTCCTCCGAATGTAAATACATTACATATAGGTACCTGCGTGCTATTCAAACCAACCTGTCCAAACTATTTAAAGGAACGTTTTACCTGCCTTCATCTGTCCCATGATCGGTCCCTTCGTTCCTAACATAACTTGCTTCTTTCTACCCCTGCCCACTCTTCTTCCTTTTTTCATAAATCCTCTACTGTCACTGCTGTCCGTCTCTAAAATTCTCTCCCCTTACCCATCCCCTTACATATCCGACGCCCTGTCCCTTGAATCTTTCAAGACTGAAGTCAAACGCCGTTACCTTGACATGACTGACATGAGTATCTTGTTGTGGTTACAATTTTTCAATCGTCAATTTTTGTCAAGTTTATGTTATAAGTAATTTATGTGTGTAATTAAGTAGTATGTTTGCAAATATTCATAACTATCCTATTAGACCGTCGTTACACTCTGCCTCACCTTCTCTTTTATTCTGTCCTCTACCTAAAGGTAGTCTGGAAGAGATCGCTCTTTAGCGATGAGACCTTTTGTACTGTGTCTTCTGTAGTATTCTGATGTTGCTGTAATAACTTCGTGTGTACAATAAAGAGTATTATATATTATGTATATCGAATACCTACCTACTATTCGCACAGAGTTGGCAGCTTTCGCGGTCGTGGCCGCAGTCCCGAATCCTCAATATTACGGGTCAATTGGCGCGACCCGTTTGTATACAACTATACTGAAGCCCCAGCAGTGCGCTAGCCGGCTTACCGTTCGGAATATCATTAGTTTTGTTCTAGCGATAATCTTATTTGATAGAGTTTTACGGTTTATATTATAGTTAACGTTTGTTTCCACCGGGTTCGCTCAGTCGGATTCGGAGATGCCTGCACGTACTCGAATCATATTTAATTCCGATCATCCTACTGTCACTGGTTTGAAGATGTATTCGTGGTGTACTGATTTATGTAGCAAAAAAATTGTTTCAATAAATTATTATCTGTTCATTAGTATGTAATCGGCATCACCGACGGCGTGCGAGTTATAAAATGGTGATGGCCACGTTGACCTTGGCATCGAGACCGATGCAAATAATGTCCGGCAGTCGCCGGACGCAAAGCCTAGCTTAGTCACCCGCCGCGAAAAGCTTTCACGGGTTCAACGGCCATAAATCGTCTTCTGATTCCATATTGTATAGGAAGTGAAGCTTATTAATAGAGTTTGACGCTCGCACGCGTCGCTTGCGCACTCGCCGCACTCGCCGGCCGCAGTGCTTCCCGAGACTCGGTCGCGGACGGTGCGCTCGAGCCCCGGCCTGCCAGTCGATCTCCGCTCCGAAGGTGCCAGTGATAACTCCGATACCGTTCCGCCAATCGCGTGCGCGGACGCGATAAACCATCGGCCGCTGCCGATCTGTGCCGAATCGAAAAAATTTCACGCCGCCGCGACCGGCGTCCCGATAGTGCGTTTACACGGGATCCCGCTTCTATAATTACTTTCCCGCGGGCGGACGTGCCGCGAGCGCGATGAGGCCCAAGGACGAGGTGGACGCGAAGGTCCAGACGGGGACCTTCATCCTGTCCGAGAAGATCGACGACACCAAGTCCAAGAAGAACGAGAAGGATATGAAGAAGGAGATGAAGAGGCTCGAGAAGGAGAAGCAGGAGCGCGAGAAGCGAGAGAAGAAGGCGCGTGAAAAGGAGAAGGAAAGAGAAAAACACTCCAAGAAAGGTTAGCGCTCGTTGTTTACAATCTAGGAGCAATCAGTGTGAGAGGTGGTCCCTTATTTCGGGACCATGTATAGGGTTCCACCATACAGGTTGTATCTGTGGTTTAATAATTTGCTTCTGTTCGAGGTTGGTTGAAGGTGTCCTTGAGCTGCAGCGGGCTGCACTTATGTTTAACGATGTTATCGACGTGTCTCGTTGTCGTGATGTCACCTCGCCCCGGAGCCCGTATGGCGACGCAACACCAATAAAAATTTGTTCCATTAACAGCTAGCGCAATAGAGGCCTATTGTTGTGGCCGCTACATCATTACCGGCCTTGACGGTTTTCATTTATCAGAAATATTTCACCGCGATTACTCCCTAATACGCCGTTATCGTTGAGACTCTAGATAACATTCTCTGTATCTGCAGCGTCCATATCGGCTCGCTTACAAAATACTCGCTTGTGTAAATGTGCTCAATCACGGTCTATATTTGGTAGTCGGTGAGCGAATCCAAATAAACAGCGACCGAATCCTCCAGAAACAGGTTTAGAACAAACAAAGACATCGAATCGGTTTATTCACACGGGTTTGATTAAGAGAATAGATGTGGCTTCAAATTGAATTAAGTTATCTGTTTTCCTTTATCAAGAATCTGCCTTCCTACTGCAGATACGTGTACTTATGTTTATGTACTTCATTATCGCTTGCTTTTATTTAGTCATTGGATACGTAGGCACAGGCAGTGTCACGAAAGACTGTTTCAGCGTAGCACCTGTCGTTTTAGTAATTATGTAAAATTATGTAAAATAAAATTTGCAATTTGATTAGTCGCTTACCTCTGTAGTCTGTAGGTTAGGTAGGTATTACGAATTGCTAGAAATCTTATTTTGTGCAAACATCTTATAGCATTTCATTTGAATGCGACGACATTCTGGCATTAGCTCAGATGATACATTTCTTAGAATATCCTATGTTTCCTACCAAAAATGTCATACGAGGTATCGTTATAAACTGCAAATCTACTCTTGTTCGACTATTAACATCTTCAAATTACTCAGGTCCTAATTGGAATACTTACCCGAACTGTAGTTAACATAACAATGTATCAATTTAATATAATCTACCACATAACAAGTGGATGAGTCATGGATTCGTGTGAATTAATCACATTAATTTTGTTGCATATTAACTTTTAGTAACTCTCACTTTTTTTTTCTAGGAATAGATATACGTAATTCGTAGTTAATATTGCCATAGGTATCGATATCATGAACATATGAAATTGTGTTGGATTCACACACAACAGATTTCTGCCACGTAGGATATAGATTCATTATACCTTTTAATGCTAGCCTGCTATTTACTGCGCTGATGTCAATCAGTATTGGAAAGGGAAATTGAAGCGTCAAGCTACGTTTATACCATAGTAGTTAAGGGCTAAATGCATAGCGCGCGCAACCACGCCAGCTTGTTTGCGCACCGTGTTTCAGTTTCGCTCGCTCACGTAACCATGTTGTTTAAATACAAGGTTTCTCTTTCAATCAGTACATTTATGAACGTTTATGCATTCGCCGGGTGCACGACGTCGCAAACCTGTTAAATACACGTCCGAGGAGATTTATGCACTGCTTTACATACAAAAGTCTGCTCTTGTCACGACTCGCCGGCGTTCTCAATTCGTCTGAGAAACGTTTTTTGGTCGAGAACCTGACTCACCAAACCGCATTGGTTTCCAGTTTTCCAGATTGCAAATTAATCCATTAGCGTTCGTGTTTCAGCTAAAGTGTACTTCCGCGTTTCCACTGTTTCGTTCGCTGTTTTATTGAAGCGCATCGTCTATGTCAACAATGTCATTGTTCTCGCCGGCTTCGTCTCAATTAGCGCTTCCATTGTGTCGCTTTCTGGGTCATCTGGTCTATGTGTCGGATGCTTTTGTAGTTTCGTCAAGTTTTGTAAATGCGCTTCTCTTATCGAGTCTGTTTGTTTTCGCCGCAGCCACGTTCTCGTGCGATACGGAAGTGATTGCTGATTTGTTATCATCGTCACTCTTTAGTTTGTGTAGTTAATCGAGGACTATTGTATTCGGAGCCGTGTAGTCGAAGTCTCAATGATACTTGTATCAACAACTTTGAATAACTCATACAGTTTACAGATAAGTCCTGGGGATTGAATGATTGCAGTCGTTAGGGCATTGTAGGTGATCTGTTTACGTTTCAAACATTTATGTGACTGTTATAGGACATATACGAGTACCTATTATATTTTATAGCTCGCACATGTTTGACTGTTATTTAAAACATATGGTAGGTACCTATATTACCGTGATAAAATAGGTACTTCGTACGCTAACATTGTGCTTAAAATGTGTTATGTAGCGGCTCTAACGAAGCATAAACGAGTCCTTGCATGAAGGTCAACATGATTTAAATAAGCGAATTACACAGCACTAATAAAATGGCCGTTAAAATTAATAACGCTCATTAATTACGTAATGGCTTCCTTTTTATCGAGATCATTATATAAATTAATTTGCGCTGTATATTTCTGATTGGGTCTAATCCGTCTAATGTAGGTACAATAGATGACTAATACACACTTTCACTTTTCAACTGCTATGTTGTAAATAGTCAGTGACACGTTAGATTGCTTAATACGAGTATAATGTTTCGCTGATGCTGAGGATCAAAATAACAAGGTGTGTTGTGTACCGTAATTACCGTATATTATATGGAGAAGGATGTTTCCTCCTCCATCCACGAGTGATCTTGTATGTTAGAAGGGTTCTGTGATGTCGTTTGAACCTGGTTCAGTCGGCAGCTGGCCTAGCTTAGAAGTCGGTTGATCTCAAAATGCAATTAACTGTATGTAGAGCGACAAGCAACAACAAATAAAGCAGACGTTAACTAGATCGCGATAACGTTAACTAACCGTCCCTTTGTCCTGGGCTAGGGCTGGTGCCGTGGCGTGCCGTGACGTGCCGTAGCGTGCCGTGGTGGGTATGCGCATGCCCGGCACTGCAAAGTCCCCGCTTTTGTTTCCATTCATCGGACTTCGAAGCTCCACTGTGTTTCCATTATTGGCGCCACTTTTTCCTTTTGTTTATCATTCCACGCCTCGTGATTCATTGTGAGCGGCAGTTGTAGCGTTTAGGAGTTGCGAAAGATTTTGTTTTATTCCTGTTTTCAAACTTTTCATTGAACCGATCTCCATGCCATTAAGCATTAAGCCATCAAATTGTAGTGCCTAGTTAAGGCTTACAATAAGGAGTAAATAAATAAATGTTCTGTTAGAAAGCAAGGGTCTAAAAGTAAATGTTTACACGTACTATCTGTTTCCCGCGACTTCGTCTGCGTTAAATGTATGGTGTTATTCGGATTCATAAGTATCCTATGGCCTTCTCCGTGACTCAAACTACCTCTCTACCAAATTATATGGTTTAGCCGTGAAGGCGTATCAAACTAACTAATTCTCGCATACATTGCTGCTCTTCTATTTATTGCTTATTTTACTTGTGCATTTACACAGACATCTATATCTATTTTTTAATCTTCTCTTGTATCTACACGTTAGTAATAGATATGAAACAAATATTGCAAGATTTCCTTATATCTTCTACTAACTAACTTGAGTACAAGACAGGGCCCGTGCGCTCGTGTGGCCAGCAGCCCTACATCCATCCTACATCGGATCACACGCAAGAATAACACCGCCATTGTACGGTGAAACCTCGGCCGTATCTCGTGTGTGCTGCGAGGTGAGCTCACGTGCAGCCAACGATTTACTTTCCATCGATACACGACTTGCGTTTTGTTTTGAACGCAAGATAATTGCTCTCGTGCTCAATTACAACTATTGATAGAACGCAATCTAAATTGTCGTTGTTCGCGCTAATGACTCCGATAACTTACTTTGCTGACACTGGATCTTGATTGGGTAGTTCAAATAGTGCGCCAATAACGCCTGTTTCATGCCTCTAGACATAAATATTTCCTGTTCACGCTAGCGCTAACGACATCTTCAAAATGTATAGGTAATGACATTAGCTGCGGAAAAGTGACGTACTTGTCACGCCATGTGTCAATTTCATACTATACATTTTGAAGATGTCGTAAGCGTTATCGTGAAAGGAAAAGATTTTTGTCTATGGGCCCTGGTCAGGAATCTGACAAGTAGGAGAGGATAAAGAGGTGATCCCCCACGCTGTTCCAATGCGAATTTTTAGGCAATGCTTAAGAGACAACGAGAATGTCCAAAAATATTAAGTTACCTGTCCTTTAAGGCGGGGACTTTTTATTTTACTTATCTAGTTTATGTTGTATAGTCCTAGATGTAGGTTACAATGTGCGGACTTAATGCTATTGGCATTCTTTGCCAGTCAGTCAACCCAGTTTACCCAGTGTTCATGATGAACGTCTATTAGCTGTCGGTTGTTCCGATTCCGTTGGTGCTCCACGTTGCTTAATGGCCTATGAGCTCGCCTGGTTTGCTTTTGCATTAAAATGACAGTCGCTGATTAATTACATGCGACGTTGTGATGAGTGGCGGCTGACACAGCTGCTTGTTTCGCTTCGACGAGATTGGGTTCGCAACTAACATTTTCTACGGCATCAAATTAAAATTCACTCGGCTCCGTTCTCGGAAGCCTCGCCTCGCTTCTCAGACTTTTAAACTTCCTTTCGTTCGCGTCGTTGGAGCTTGATCTGTTTGCTGGTTTTGAAGTTTTATTATTTTTAGGGTAGTTGGAAAATGTGGAATTGAATTCATTGCATTCTTAATACTCTTTATGTGAAATGGTAGAGCTTCTTAATAACAAGTTGTGATCTAGCGTGACCTAGAATCCTGGTGAATCTACAGAAGGAATCTAGGCAAAGGTGGTCAAGGCTTGAAAGCGCCCATGGTGGAAGATCTAGCTTGATCGGAGATCTTCCTTTCCAAGTGTCAGTTGATAGTCTTTCTTACGTAGAACTAAACGGTGTGTTGACAGCCGTGTATGTTTTGTTTTGAAGCGAGCATTGCGTGACAAGCAGTGACAACAGTGTGTACGCGTGGCCGAGCGCGAAATGGACGTTCGCTCTTTTCACGGATGTTTGCGAATGCTTTTCGTATCGTGCACAACACATTGTTCAATCATGTCTAGTGTACGAAGGGGTTTTATCGAAATAATACCAGCTTTGGCATGCGTTCCGTTTGCCTGTGCATCTCATGAAGGTCAGGCACCAACTTTATTTTTTTATTTGGAATTAAACCGGACAATAAAACCAAGGTCTTCCTCGAAATCCGCTTCGAAAAAGATACAGAAACTCGTGTTGCGGTTGCGGTGTACAAAAAGGTGGCCAGTTTTCCATTCGTGATTTGTACCATACCTCCGATTATGAAGTAAACGTGTATTGTAAAAGGATTTCTTTTTTGTTTCAATTTGTGTTCTTTTTAGTGTATATTTAGTTATTTTCACCTCTTAAACTTCAATCCTAGCGTCTACTGTAAAACTACTCTTGTATCTATATACGGAAACTTTTAAATGGCCTTCACATAATGTCTTCTTTATAATGTCTACTCTCTAATTTACCTATAAGTTTAACAAGAAAAAAAAACATATTTAGGATGTTATTAATATCTAAACACTAATTTGAATTGTCTATTTGTTAATTATTAACAAAGCCAACAGTTTCACAGTTTCAGTAATATTAACATAACGGTAAGTTCAATGTCTGCTCAGTTAAATAGCACTTAATATTTATATTACTGCATAAACCGTTTCAAGCTCTGTCCACTAAAATATTCTATCAATTTAATTTAGCAATCAATTAGCTTAATCGCCTTCGCGCGGCGAAAGCCTAATCAGGGTGATAAAGAGATTAAAATTATAATATATCCCTAACAAAGAGATTAATATATAACATTATGTGAGTGGGTATGCGTTTATTATTTTGATTCATATCCCTATTATTATTATAAACTTGCTGACCCGCGCAGCTTTCCTTGCAAACATATATTTTACTCCTTAGATTCTTTAAATTGTCATAACTTTTTTATTTATGCGCCGATTGAAAATAAAACGAACACTGAATGTTAAGTGAAGCTTACTACAATACATTAGTGAAAATCCGCACCCAAATCGGTTAAGGCGTTTCTGAGATTAGCGCGCACAAATGTACAGACAATCTGACAAAAATTCTAACAATCATTGTTTTGGGTTCTATTGCGTTAATAAAGGTATATAATATATTTAAGTTTTTCTCATATTATCTTCCATGTACAGACAGCGCTCAGTTACAATTTTATTATATTTATAGATGTCCATGGGGGGCAGTAGATGGTGGGACTGCATACCCGTTCGCTATTATAATCATATAAATAACAAGAAGAAACCTAAACCTTTCAAATCATCGTAAGCTGCGATCAATTTCGTTTCAACGCAAATCGCTACGAGGCGCTTCTACACTTCCAAACTTCTTTCAAGATAAACCCCTAAAAGGATTGCTAACATTATCAAATTTTCAAATTTCGTCAGCGGCGGCGTAAGTTAAAGCAATTTTTATCAACGGCGAAGTTTTGCAGACAGAACCACCTTGAAGGGCGAACTTTTATTCGCGAGCAAATGGGTAAAAATTAGACGTTTTACGAGCTAAGAAAGCTCTAATTAATTAAGGAAGAAAGTTCTAGTTTTATTTTGGATTGTTCCCCTTTCTTAGTTTGACGTAAGAGATTTTTCATGTTTTCCTTAATGGAAGTTAAAAGTGTGGGTGGTAGAACCGCTATAAGGTTCGCCTCGGAACCCCGTGTTTTTATACTGTTTTTATTATCCAAAGGTTGAGTGGTAAAAATGTATTTGTTTGTGTATATCTTCTTTGTTTTTACGCCTACCGCGACTTCTCAGCATCACCAAGGGTTGACTGGTAG
>DWMR01001080.1:0-10240 GCA_018245355.1 Dalla costala | reverse complement strand
CCCAAACGTACAATTACACGAATGAACATAATGGTCGAGCGAGAAAGAGAGGTGAAGGCGACGCCGTATACGTGACTCTGGTCTAAACTTGAACTGTGCCATTAAACTGAATAACTTCGAAATTCCTCCTCTGTGAAGCAAAGCGACAAGGTGATCATGATAAAATTCAGTACATTTACCTATTCTGCACAGGGTTGATGGGCTGATGGGTTACCTTGTCATTAGAAGGCGAGGCCTTCGCCTTGCTGTGGGATTAATATGCTATTATTGTTATACTAATCTTTAAAGTATCTTTTGAATGTCTTTATGAAATGGATACCAGTGTGAAGAAATGAACGTATAAACGGTAGTCTTTTATACCATTGACCGGTGCCATGTTTCAACGTGAAAAATAAGAGAGATTGAAATTATGAGGTCTTACTTCACATACTCCCTCCACGTCCTTTGTATTAACCGGGCAGCTTTATCTTCCCTCTTCCATATTCTGGTGCTAGAGACTATTTCTAATTCCTTTCTCGTGGGAAATTGTTTCTTAAATTTAATATCCATTTGCTCTTGCAGCTGCCTAAAAGTATCTGTTTCTTCTACGTGCCCCAGTACATGTTTCACAAGGGCATGAAGAATGTCTAAGCAATGAATTTTATTTCCTTTAGCTATTGGTAGATTAAAACTGACAAGTGCTACAGTATTTGGTTTCGATATGCCTAATGGGGGATCTAGAGAAGCGATGAAGTCTGATAATTGAGCAAAACTTATAAACTGAGTTGCGTGTGGATCGTACCTGGTGAGAAAAACAATTTTTAGTACACAGCTCACTCCCAACAAATGATTTAAGATGTGAAATAAGTACACTACTCACTTTGACCATCTAATATAGAACATTTCAAGATCATCTTCGACTATACCGATTTCTTCTTCCTGGTGGGCTTGGTTAAAGTTTTCCAAAATAATGGCGATGTACATGTTTATCACAATCATATAGCTGATAATGATGAATGAAGTGAAGTAAGTGATGGCTAAAAGAGGACTCCCGCAGTTTCCATTTGAACCATGATCGCCCAGTTTGCAGTCTGGAGGTTGAATCATTAGCGATTCTAAAACATCGTTCCAACCAGCTGAAGTCATCAGGCTGAAAAAAATACCCAGTTTAATTATACGTTTGGCATTCTGAATAACAATCTAGATGTTCTTTCAATGGTCTTTACCGAAAAAGTAACTGCATACTCCTCCCGAAGGTTTGAAAATTGACAAGGTCATCCAGAGCTCCCTGCTCTTTTACGTGGCCAAATACAGACATGCCAATTATTGCATATATAAAGGTTATTAACGCGAGCAAGGCACCGATGTTAAAGAGAGCTGGTAGAGACACCACTAGCGCGAAGAGCAGTTTCCTAATGCCTTTAGCGGCCTGGAAATAAAATGAGAGCAATGAAACATAGAGAAGAATTGAAGTAAAAATAACAAGAACCACAGGGAGGGACAACATAATAATATGTACTAATGTTCCATAGACCCGACTGATCAAGGGGAAAATGATACCTCATTTCAGTTGTCCATAAGATATGCTTTACTTGTGAGGAGAGACACGTGCCCTACAGTGGGCCGCTCATGGTTTGTATAGTTATTAAACAAAGAAGGTAGGTTCTATTATATACACAGTTCATACTCACTTTAATCAGTCTTAAAATCCTCCCTATACGAAATACACGTACTACTCGTAACAGGGTAGGAGAAATGGGCAAATCTATCATAATGTCTTCCATTAGTATGCCCAAGATAGACGCTAGCACTAAGAGAAAATCGAAAACGTTCCACGGTACCGTGAAATAGTGGTATCGTAAACCTACTATTTTGACTATTGCTTCTGAAAAAAAAATGTTAATTTTGTGTATGCCAAGACAACAATTATTATGCCATATCAACTACAGAAGTTTAGGCACTTACCTAAGCTAAAAACCGTAGTAAAAAACGCGTTACTAACTTCTAATATAAAGAAAACGGAATGCGGTTGGTCGTAATGCTCAATACCCATCGTGAGCATATTTAAGAAAATTAAAACGAATATCGCAATTTCGAATCTACGAGAATTCGATAAATCGTAGAACATTGCTAGAAACTGATTCCTTGGCCGCTTTATCACTTTCTGTGGCTTTTTCCTACCTAGTTTCTTCATCGCTGTGTAGTAATGTTTCTGACTCTCTGTCAGAAACATTTCTAGAACGCCACCTTCATACTAAAAAAAAAGCATAATGAACAGTAGTCGCCATTCCAAACGAAAATATAATTATGGTTGATACATGACATAGGTAAATAAGGTCTGAAGCTTACCTTTTTCTTGAGCATATTAAAATTATCTATTATTACTCCTATAAATAGATTCAATGTGAAGAATGATCCACAAACTATGAATATCACAAAGTAAAAGTACGCATAGAGGTTGGCTTCCCTTGCTGGCTGTAAATCCACTCCTCGAGCATCTACAGCATCAGCCATTACTTCCATCCAACCCTCAAACGTGGCTACTTGAAATAACGCTAAGTATGCTATACCAACATGGTCGAACGATATCTTGGAATTTATCCAAGAGAAATTATTATAATAGCACTCCCACTTGTCATTTACAATCTGCAACCAAAAAAGTTGTGTGACAAGGTTGTTAGTTAATTAATCATCTGAAAACCTTATAAAAGGCATTTTTAAACTTACCTCTAAAGGTAACAACTCTCCTTCAGCATCGATGCATTTGAAGAACTTTCCTCCAAAAAACTGGACACCCATTATTGAAAATATCAACCAAAATACTAAACACACCAATAACACATTGAAGATACTGGGGATTGCGTACATGAGCGCGTTAACGACTATCCTCATTCCTTGCCACCGCGATATTGCTCGAAGTGGTCGTAGCGCCCTCAACGTCCTTAAAGATCTAAGCACTTTTAAATTTTCATTTTCTTCAATCAATAAACTAAACACGGAGACCTACAAAAACACAAATAATTAATATTACAGAATATTTAAGATAACATTACAGCATAACTAAATATTCTAATAAGTATTGATACTTACAAAAACTATAGTGAAATCTAGCAACGTCCAAAAACTCGTAAAATATTTGAAGAACCCCAGCGCTATCCATTTCAAAAACATCTCAATTACGAAGATTAAACAAAACCCGAGATTAGTCCAGTAAAGAATTTTCATAAGACGCTTATTCTTTTCGAGGTGTATATCTTCAAAACAAAGAGTGATGCTGGAAGCGAATATTAGAACTAACACGAACCACTCGAAAGCAGGGGTGTCAACGTAACGTAGAATAAATGTACGTATAAACATCCAGCGCTGACCTAACCTAGTCCGTATGCAGGCGTCCCAGCAGGAGCAACTGAAATAAAATTGGTAAAAATATAAATAAATCTCACTAGATACCATAAATTCATACGTAATAAATAACCGCTACACCATGCTTACGTTTTATAACATTGACGAGGAAAGCAATCTTGCGGAACTTTTGGCTCCTTTTGCTTTCCAAACCCAGGAAATTTTCCCATTGCATCAATGTACTGCCCCTTAGAGTTTTTCCTCCCACCGACAGTTAATTCATCTACATAAGAAACTAAAGTTTGCCAAGGGCGCTTTATGTCTTCATCGCCTGGTCTACCTAGTGGGTCGTTATATAAAATGTTTGGAGGAGGCGGCCTTCTAAACTTTTCTGGCGTTGTCCGAGTTGATATTTGAGCCATTTCATACTGCTCATTTTCATCTAAACACACCAAAAAATATAGATAAAAATGTTATTGTTAATTTTAGTTATATTTGTCCAAACCACAGAGTACAAAGATGATAGTTACCTCTTGAATCTGAAGGCTGGGTGTGGTATCCTGATGACATTTGATTCAGTAATCTCTGAGCTACAACTTGATGTTCTGTTGACGACGTTTCATCCAAATTTTCCTTGGAATCTTCTCGAATGCTTGTGATTTTATGTTCAGTAGCTAAATCACGAACGTCTTTCAATGTTTCTTGGCTATCGTGCTTAAAATTATTGCTGGCTTGATAGAGTTGAGGGTACGCAAAATCGGAACCTACGGAAATTGGCCTGAAAAGAGTAGAGCACGCAGTATAATAGGATGAATCCGGTATTTCATAATAATCCCTTTACATTTACCTTACCTATTTAATGCTTCTTGATAACTATGACTATAAATATTATCATGGGGGAACAGAATAGTTTCCTGAATGGATGCCGAGGACCTCTGCTCACATGGAATTGACGCATGTTGTTCCTTTATGGCGCGGTGTCTTGTCATAAATTCGGTAACTAATTCTTCTAAATTCGTTTTTGTTTCTATGTCTTTGCTTTTTCCTTTACGGAAACGTGTTATTGAACGTAATCTAGCTAAACTTTTAGCTAATTTTGACTCTTCACCCACTTCCTGTGAAAAAAACTAATAAACTAAAGTTATTCATTTCTTTAACGTTTTATACGTTACCTTAAAAGGTCAAGTAAATTGTAGGCTATAGACAGAAAAAACGTTATAAAAAGTCTATTAGTAAATTACATTAGGTTACGTCACAACTTTGATACCATTATTAGATAGATACCTCTTTTCTATTCTTAAGTTCCTCGCTGTTGAAGCTGTTGAGGAGTAAGGCGAGAAAGAGGTTGAGCACCATGAAGTTGCCCATCACGAGGGCGGGAAGGAATATGAAGAAGCAGCTCTCTGCCCCACTGGCCTGCTCGGCTCGCATACAGTCCCACAGTGGCTCGATCCACTCGCCGCACAAGATGCGGAATATCATCATGAACGAGTGGAAGAAGTCGTTGAAGTTCCACCTTTAGTTGGCAAAAGAATTTAAGAATGGACGAATACAGGTAAGTTGGTTGCGGTAGTTAAATTTAACTATTCGATTGTTTATAGTGCTTATTACATTCGATTGTTTATTACATTTTAACGTGCTCAATACAAATATAATGTTGCGGGCTTTAAGTGTAGGATAAAAACATAAAAAATTGAGAGAACATATAAAGTCTACCACACATATTTCGGATAAATTATCTTAATTAAAAATCGTGTTTTCTATTCAATTTGTAGGCTCGGCTAAATCAAAAGATTATCGAGAGAAGTTCGTAGATGGTAATATAAATAAGATTTATAGCATTTATAGCAAGCGGGTTTACGCCAGTTACACGTTCTGTAGGTATTTGTATATTTATAACAATTTTTAAAATGGTTTCGAAATGAAATTTCTTACCTTGGCACAGGATCTGGGTCGAACTTGTCCGGTGTGTAAGATTTTGAAAAGAGCTGCATACCGATAACAGCGAATATGTATATAACTATCACTAACACGAACGTCAAATTACCGAGAGCACCTATTGTCGATATTATAATACTCAACAACACTTTCATAGTAGTCCAAGATTGAGCTAACTTTAACACTCGTAACTGAAAAAGACAAAGATTAATCAAAGCGTGAAGTTATCTGATCAAAAGTAAACTGGATGAGTTACACTCAAAATTGATTCATGTAAGTGCACATTAATTAATATTGGATAGAATCAGTTAATACTGCAACGAAATTAAACTTAAATTAAGTACATTACAATGATATAAATCTAGAACTTTAAATGTCTAAACTTCAGAGGCATACAACATCAAGGGCTAAAACTTTACAGGAGAGGTTGGTTTCTTGTCAAGTTATTGAGAAGTTATTGTTATGAACTAAACTGTAGTTTTTATTATTTTTAGAGTTACCGTAATGTTTGTCTTATGTGTGTCCTAAACATATGACTTATATGATTTACCTCAGGGATTTACCTCGGTTAACTGCGATGATATTTTTAGACTTAATATCTTATACCCTCGGGTATCTCGGGTAGGACTAAATTTTGTATACCATTAGATAGAACCCGGTTTCACGATTCTATTGGTGTACAAAACTAAATTTCGAAACAAGTTGAGTTAATATTGTATATGTATTGACGCTCTTAAGTAAGCAACTTACCAAACGAAGGCCCCGTAACACAGATAGGCCATCAACGAGTTCAAATATGAGATCAAGAAGACTAGCTGACACTATGATTAAATCGAATATATTCCATCCACAGGCGAAGAAGTCTTTGCTCATAGCCATCACTTTCATGATACATTCTAACGTAAATATTGACGTGAATACCTGAAATATATACAATTTAGAAGAAAAACAGAAAGATTTGCAAAAATTATTATTATGACTGTATTAATATCATATGACCTACCTTATTTCCTATATCTAATGCCTGTCTAACATTTTCGCTCATGCCATGATGCTCTAAGGCAAGAAAAAGTGTGTTCATAACGATACACGTTGTGATAAACATTTCGAACAGGGGGTCTTTGACGATCCCATACAGACAGTTTTGAAACTGTAGCCAGCCTTCATAGTCTATGCAGCATGTAACACAACATTCGCAGTTCCGGTCCAAGAGTTCATCTGTGTACAATTGTAGACATTAGAATTGGTCGTGACCTTACCTAACACATCCAAGCAACAAGTACCACAGAAAGAGAAAAAGGACGATAGAAAAAAGTAATCATGGATAGCAAAAGCATAATAAAGCTTAGTATCGTTTAATGCAAAGCTTCCGTCTGTAACTTTACCTAAGCTAAAGTGTCGTCAACATTATTAATTCCCAAATTCTTCATGCAATTGAAAGCGGAAAATTGGGACTAAGAAAAAAAAACGCAGAAAAATGCACGGTCCAAAATTTAGGATTGCCAATATTTAATTTAAATGGAAAACACTGACCAAATTGTAATACTCAATTTTGTTGATCCCAAATTGAATCGCATAAAAGTTACAAAAAGTTATTAACCGGTAAAGACCATTATTTAGCGTATCTAGTGTTCCTGAAAACGCGACTTGAATGCGATTCCTTAGATGATCAGTCGACACCAAATCAACCAATCGCAAAGTCACCCTGCAGTCTTCCCGTGAGGAACAGGGGTGGACTGGGGGGGAAAAGCGTTGGCGTCTGTGTTGTACTAACCTGTGAAGTAAGTGCAATTTTGCTCGTAATTGCCCATATGAGATTTGTGCGTGGCTGCCAATAAACTGAGCTCATTAATTTTCGTCGTCTCCGCTTGGGGGAGGTCGGGCGCGCGCTTGTATGGCCAGTCCGCCCCTGACGATATTAATGAGGGTAGAAGCGAAATTGCAGTAGTGTCGTACAAGAGTGCCCAATGAGGCGTCACCCCATTGTGACGTGAAGCTAATGGTGAACCTTATCAGCCACTAGACAACCATTTATCGTTAGTATAGTACCAGCGAACTCCGTCAACGTGTGCTCACAGAATATCACGCTGATGAAATTCAATGTCTTAGAATATATAAGATTTTCATATTATTGTGTAGAATATTTTGTAAAATCTTCAGATAAACTTAAATTACTGTAAAGTTGTACTTTCAGTTAATAAAGCTAAACTTCAGAATTATTTTACAAAATATTCTTATATACTTTAACATGGTTTCAAACAAGTGACAAATGGCTGTTTCATCGACACTGGCTGTTTACATTTTTACATTACGGATTCTACATCTTGATAGCTTTTAAGTTGGGTACTGTGCAAATTGTTTCTAAATCTAAAATATACTAGGAAAATCTTTAAAGCTACCAAAGACCACGCCGTTTGGTTCAAGCATTTAATATAGTAGAATATCAAACGGCTCATTAAAAGTAATTACAGTAAATATTATATAGGTTAAGGAAAAAATCTTACATAATGCTTCAGAAATCCAAAGAAAATATCAACTGTTTGCAGATGCAAGTTGAAAAAGAGTGACTAATTAGGGTTGAGATCAATAGTAGTCAAGAAGTAATGAGGTCATAACAGCTACATAGATCATAATAGTATTGTTAAAAATAAATACTTGCATAGTCTGTACACTATGTTGGATGATAATAGAATTGCAAAGGACGCAAGCACTGATAGTTAGTAAGAAGTACCTAAGGGGAATGTCCTATGTGTTCGTAAAAGTAGAGTAAAGTGTATACATGCACATTGATTGCTGCATATTCATTTAATGTCTTACATTCATTATAAATTCTAAACTACTCAATGAAAGAGGATAAAGATTGGTTGAAAATTGTTGATTAGAAAGCTCTTGTCAAATACTTTCGTGTTTGCAAAGCATTCATTCTGAAATAATGGCTGCGTTGTTTCGTGTTAGATTTCTTGTGCTTTTCTGTGTCGAAGCCGTGCCAATCATAGAAGATATTTCACGTAACGCAACCAAATTCGAGAAGACCATACTCAGCTTAAGTGTTTTTGATTGCATTACATTATATTAGATCTTTAAAAATAGTGCATTAAGTTATAAAGTCTCTGTTTTACCTAGCACCACGATCTGGTTGAGGTAGTCGGGATTAAGTGGATATCTCTCTTGAATGCTGCCCTTGTTACCGTTTTTTGGTTTCTCTGTCTGGCTCTCTGTTTTGGAGCCATTCTTTTGTTTAGGCTCTGGTATTTCCTTTCCCTGAAAAGTTAATTTTATTATTTTAATATGAAGATCATTGCTAACTTTCTGTATTGGAGTTTTAATTAAAATTTCAGACTAGAGTAGGCTGTGATCACTGTTCAGTATTCATACACACTCAGTCTAGTAGTCAAAAACTTTGTAAAGTAATTTGAATGCTTTTGTCGGATCTAAATGTTTTCACATAAATTAACGGTAATTTGGCACATACATAGTTCAGTATACTTCTTTATTAGGTTTCTATTATATCTTACCCTAAGGTTGTCTGTAAGAAATCGCTTCTTAGCGATAAGACCGCCCTTTGTATATCATAAAAAAAAATCACATCATGTATGTTTTGTGTTTTGATGGTGTACAATAAAGTGTATTATCTATTTATCTATCTATCGTACTCTACTACATCTTTTTCTATTATATAAGTTTTACTTACTACTGTAGTCTGAGGTACAGGGGTAGGCGGGTGTGGTTGCGGGACCGGCGGCGGGAGTAGATGCGTCCGCCGCGGGTGCGTCGTCGCTTGGTCGTCCGACGTATGATCCCCGTCGTCGTGGTCGTCGACGACCCCGGAGTCGTCCAGCGACGACTCTCGGTTGTTGCTGTGGTCGCTTAACTGGCGACCGGCGATGCTTAGCGCACCGCGACCTGGAGAATGCAAATTACTTAGTTAATATCCTGATAGCTTCAACCGGGGTGCACTAACTCTCCGCCTATTATTGTTCGGCGTGGTTATCAAACACGTTTTTATGGCAAGTTTAGTTGTGGTGACCATCAAAATAAAAAAATAATAATTACATTTCGTCGCAGTCGTAGAACAAAGACGGATCTGCAAATTGACGATTTTTCAGGAGAACACGTAAATGTGCTTTACACGAGGTTTTCTGTCATATTTTGAAAATGAGTAGTTATAATCTTCTAATTTGGATATGTTACCCTGTGTTTGGTCTTTTACATAATCACTTAAATTTACATAAAACCTCATGTTGAGCACAATAACGTGCTCTCCTGAAAAGTTGCCAATCTGCAGATCCGTTTTTGTTCTACGACTGTGACGATTTATTACATGCAGTCATTGAAACATGTCAATGAACTTCAAGACCCTGTGGTTGTCTGTCATTGCAACAATCCACGTGCAAAACGTTGCTGTCACTATCTGCCTTCACAGCTGAGGCGGAGCGTTCTACCTAGTCTGTGAGCGTACTCAACCACGTTGATTTACCGCCAGCTGGTGCAGGGGTTGGGTAACCCGAATCTCGGAAGTCAGTCTGCACTAAAGCCTTCGACTAAAGACAACGCCTACAGACTATCAACTCTAGACATTGGATTATCTGCTGTTAACATTTACCCAAAGCGTTGTCGGGGTGCAGTGTGTGAGGCGGCGGCGGGGGAGGCGGCGCGGGTAGCGGCGGCGGCGACCCGCTCGGGGTCACTGACCGGGAGCGCGAGGGCGATCCCGACCTGTCACAAAAACATAGAAGACATCAGGCATTTATTCATATCTGAGGCGCTGAGGCTTGGGACAATTGTAAATGATCGACAAGAGCGATCGGGATTCGTATGGGGACCGCTTGTAGAAAAGTTTAATTTCACAGAAAGTAGTCTGTCTCGGTTGCTACACAGTGTTTCTTTTAAATGGGACAGTATGAGGAAATCCTAAACTATACCAGATACAGTAAAACCATGTTAGGAACCTCTTCACCTTTTTTTGTGAAAACAAATTTGG
>DWMR01001079.1:0-10240 GCA_018245355.1 Dalla costala | reverse complement strand
GCCAGATGGCATTTTCTCCCAGTTAGCCCTGAGTGATGATGAGAAGGCTTGGCAGGTGTTATTACATTATAATCTAAGTATGGGAAATATATATAAACAAAATTAATAATACTGAAATATATACATTATATAGTATTAGATATTCATTTTATGCGTTAAGCTCACCATTTTGTACCCTGTACCTACCTACTTGTGTTATGTAGTTCAATAAAGTTAAATAAATAAATCAATATTTTGTTACGTTTCTTGTCGTACATGAGTCATTTTAAACGGGTCCATTTTTCCGTTCGTATCAGAACGACTATGTAATACAATGCCCTTGTGAGGTAAATCTGGACGGGTGATGTTTGTTCGGCGAATAGACTAGACACATCCAGCCCGCTGGCTAGTGAGTCACCCCCTTTAGACTTTCACCCCTTAAGGATAATTGCTACATAACAGTACCACATATTGGGACAACAATGTTCCCCGCGGTTAATATTAGATAATATTGCAATAAAATTAAGTAACATTATTATAAGACTAATTAGAATCACATAATTACGCTCGTATGAAATTATTGTACCAAAATTAGGGTAAAATTTTAATTACAATTTCTCTGTGCATTGATTAACCCATCGATATTTGTAACTATTTTGTATTGTTTGTGTTTTGTTTTGTTTGTTTTTGTATGTTGTGTTTTGTATTTTGTTTTGTGTTTTGTTTTGTAATATACTTTTTTTTACATGTTTCCTAGTTGAAGGTTTTCAATTTCCTAAATATATATCATTTAAATTAGTTACCTATGCAATATCTTGAACAAATGTACGTAATATTGTCTGTTATAGTGGTAATCAAACAATTAAGGTCGAAGTACTAAATTATATTGGATACGATAAGACACTTGATAGGAAGACGCCCAAAAATGTGGTATTACTGGTTTATAATTGGGATTATACTGTTTATTGTTACAGATAGTGTTGTGTTTAACCCTAAATTGTGAATGCTACAGCATCTAGTTAGTTATACGTGGTTATATCTTCGTGTAAGGTAAAGGGATATAATATAATTGTAGAAATGGAACGTGATAGTATAAAAGATGCGTGGAAGAGAATAACAGGGTAAGAGTAAGTGAGTGGGGGTGAGAGTGAGTAAGGAGTGTGCGAGAGGGATGGAGATTAAATGGCGGAGTAAAAGACGAAACAACGTGTGCTAAATTAATAACACAACGCAAAAAAAAAAAATTATGGCTGTGTCCTAAAGTTTATTTTACGATCATTCTATTCATTATGCTCAAAAATAAAGGAAAAATACACATATTCCTTAAAAAGTTTGCTTTTGTAGAAGTTAGATAATATTACTTTTTTTTTAAAGTAGAGTACTTTTGAAAAAAGTATTAAATAGTTCTAATACAAAAGCAAACTTTTTCAGGCCATATATTTTTTTTCGTCTACCTTATCGATAAATCTATTCCTATTCGATAATTCCATACCCTTTTATCAAAGACAAAATTCGTGTTGACCTGTGTTATTATCTACAAGGTAATCACACCTACCAAGCCTTCGCATCATCACTCAGTGCTAACTGGGAGAAGATATCACCTAGCATTAAGTATGTCCTTTGTATTCCATAGTTTAGAATACTACTATGACAATCGACTGCATGCAAAGAAACTGATCGATCTCGACGTTACATATAACCTTATTGTGACGTTAATTCATTAAAGTAACCGTGTGGAATCTGAATTGTAGATAGAATACTCTTTATTGTACAGACAAAGTGCTACAGATAGTGAGACCTTTCTTTTATATTCTGAAAGAACCAAAAAGATAATTGGGTAGTAACGGAACAAATATTTCAAGTAACTTTTTCTATCTTTATTTATCTAGTGCGATATTTTATTCTCAAGTCCACATTGTAGTCGCACATTCACACTTCTCGTATTTACGTGCATGTCTTACGTAACACGTCCAATTTACATACGACTGGTTTTGACTGAGTAGCTGAAACCTGATATGTGAAACACATTATGACCTCAACCAAGGCTGCATAGCATAACCCGCCTCGGGTCAAGGATTTAGTTCAATTCAGTTTATAAATACAACACTTATACCCGGAAGTTTATACGAAAACCTTCTTAAATCCGGTCTAAAAGAAGAGTTTTGTATCTTGAGGACACGGACCAAGTTTAATGCTTCGCACACGGAGGTCAGGAATTCGAATTGCCTGCAATGTCTGCAATCACTGTCTTTGAACTTATATGCGTTTCAAACAACCTGTCCGCGCCTACGCCATCTACAATTGATTATTTTAACTCCGTACCCTAAGGTTGTCTGGAAGAAATCGCTTCTTAGCGATAAGACCGCCTTTTGTATATCATTTCTTTGTTTCATATCATGTTTGTTTTGTGTTTTGATGGTGTACAATAAAATTTATTATCCACCTATCTTGTTTTAACGGTGACGGCGAACATTAAGAGGAAATTATCATCTCTCTATTTCTCCAAAGCAAGCTCTCTTTACATGCAATCTATTACCGACCCACAAGTGGATACGATACTCTCCTCATAACTGGAGGCCTGGATCTTACTTGGCCACGTTGGTCCAGTGCAAAGAGGATTAATGACAAACCTATGTCGGAAGTCTTAAGGGTCACTCAAAGCTAATAATAACATAACCAAGACAGATTGCTTTATGTGACCAAGCACGGTACTATCGGTCACTAATCTAAATCCCGACCGCGCCCGAGCCTGCTTAGTTCGTCCAGTCAGTTCACCTCAGTTACAAGCTGTCTGAATATCGAGACGGAAACGTACGCACATTCACTCGCATTAAGGGGCATGAGATTACGTCACAGCGAGTTCACATACTGGTCCGAGTGCCTGAACTTGACGTGTGACCTCAGCCGAGGCTGTCCGAAGGCGGGCCACTTGCGAACTTAACTGATTAATCACACGTGCTCGTATTCGTATCGGTGAGGCGGGTTGCTACGTATGAGGAACAAAACTATCGTTTTATATCCGGGAAATCATGTGTAAATACTTTATTTATGGACACCTTCGTACACATCATGTGGTAGAATCTGTTCTTTTCTGTGTTCGTGTTATGTTCTGTCTGTTCCGTGTTCTGTTCTGTTCTGTTGCCCGGAGCGATACCAATACCAAATTCTACTGCCGAGAAATAGTTTTCCAGCAATGTGTGTTCCCAAATATATTTTTTTGAATTTACTTTAGTGAATGGTTGTGACTAAGCGTTGTTACTTGAAACTATTTTAATAAATAAAACAGTATCCAGTCTTCGCATACCTACTTGGAAAGTCTCAAATTGATAATGACAAATAACTAGACTTCCTAGAATGTTTGCAAAGCAAGTTGCAAGCAAAATGAAAGAAACACCAGTTTGGTTGAGCCACACAACCTTGTAAAGCATTTAATTCAAACACCTGTCACTAAAACATGAAAATGTCTCCAATAAATAAGCGCTACTGTAGGCATTTCGTTTTAATTGGTACCCATAATTTACTTAGCTACGTGACGCTTGTAAACTTAATATTCAATTGGGTCCCCGTCGTCAGATTGCGCTAAACGTTTATCTACTTTGCAATTTCACACGTCAACCACTAAAATAACTTGCAACACCATTAATAATAATTTGTCTAATCCTAGTAAGCAGTACTAAAATTAAATTGAAATTTTAAATTGACACTTGTAACAGGTTATTATGGACACCCAGCACCTGATAAAAGCATCGAACGCGCGCTGTGCTTATCTTTAGCTAGTACTTATTTCAAATACTTATTCAAACCTCAAACTAAATGATGACCGACTAAGTTATCAGATAGTTTCCGTTGTTTCTTTCTGTTTTTCCTTCGTCCGAGGATAGTTTTTACTACCCAGCTACTCTACAATAACTAGTCTTCGTCCACGTCAGTTTTTCTATATTCTATCTACATATGGGGATGATTTTTTTTAATACATGTCATTTAGTAGTAATTATAATCAGATTAAAAAGACATATTAAAAATCGATTTGAAATTCGGATAAACGAGCCAGTCCATCGATGTTTTCTTTTCATCAATTTAAATAACAAAAAATAATGCATTGAGAGGGACGTTGTATTATTGTTATTGTGGTTGTAGCGTCGTATCTGTAATAGAGCTTTTACTTCTACTTTTACTTCGCTAGGAGAACTTCTACTAAGTACAATCCTTAATGAGTAAGAATAATAAGTTAGAATAATAAAGCAACGGTTTATTACATAAAAATTTATTCTCATAATGTATTCGTCGACAACCTTGCTATCTCGTGTACCTAATCCAGTTTTATCGCAAGAGCGGTTTCGTCAATACTCTTTAAGTATACATAATACCCTGCAGTCTAGGAAGTTTATTCCTAAACTGCATTTTAACTTCACCATAGTTTGCGTGGGCTTAAACCACGTCTGGATATTTCAAACCTTTATCTTAATATCTCGTTTACCAACAACTGTTACTACAGACTAACTGATCGTGTGAAAATATGTTAAAACATTATCAATTTCATTTTTAGGAGACCAAAACGTACATTGGTATACAATAATAAGTTAATAACCATTGATGTCGTCTTGTTCTGTGTGGTTTGGCTACAAAATCACACTTAGATAGGTACTAATTCTGCTTGCTAGCTGAGATTATCCCAAATGGATATCTGTTTATTTAGCTCATATAAATACTAAATCTAGTGTGTGTGTGTAGTGTTCATTCAGGATTAGCCTCAATGTAGAGTTTATGTCAAGTTTAGGCTTATGATTTATTCATATATAATTAACTTTACGCTTTAAGTAAGGAATCGTTTCTCACGCTAATATTACGATATCGAAACGGTTAAATAATGTACTAGATCGATCGTAAGTTGAGTCGAGAATCATCAATTACTACGTGACGGGCCGGCTACTAACCGTTTGATATATCGACGCTAAAGTTTAACTACTAACAGAATTGATCGCAGGTCTATTAAATCAAGAAGCAGGAAATCAGTTTATGCATGTCGTAAGCCCATCTTAGGCGAAACAATAACCCTGTTACGTTAAAATGAGATTTAATTTATAATCATTCACGTTTCTTTCTTGAATTATGGTTTAACTCTCAAGCGGCTGAATTAAGAACTTACTCGCACAATGTAAAGGTCGTAAAACTAAGAACTGTCAATCACTTTCAATTGAAAGAAACAGGGCCTGCTGTGAGTCATTTCGTTATTCAGTCAAAAAATTGTTTAATATTATTATGATTGTCTGGTCGTGGATAATAAACGTAATCCGTAAATTAGACAATCGCACACTTACAAAGATTGGGTACACTAAATGTTCCAGATATCTTATTTTTTCGATTTCTAAAATACCTCTCAGGTTTCGTTTGTGAATCAGCTGGTGGTAGTAGAACAAGGTCCTATTACTTAATTATTTATCTCTCAAACTATTACAAGTGAGCTAAGCGTGTGCTACATCCTTGCAAGGACGAACGGAACATTACCGTGCGCCGAGTGCCGTACCGGCCGTACAGAAGACGAACCTACAAGTTCTTACATTGTGAAATCAGGAGGACAAAATACGAACGTTTCTGTGGAAACAGATTTTCGATATCCCCGAAAGTTATATCGTATCCAAAAAAACACTTTCGATACAATAAACAAAACAACAACAACAAACAAAACAAAAAGGCTTGAAACAAATGAAAAAGGCTGAGGACAAAGTTAGAAGAAAAAAGGAAAATCTAACATTAGCCCTTTGCCATCTACCTTTGCCACTTTATGTTAATATCGACAGTTAAATTATTTGTTACAATCTCGCAAGCAAAATGAGAGCACGTATGCTTAAAGAGCTAAGACCGCCTATGACGTAGCCACGCCGCTAATATAACCAGTAAGTACTGACGTTGAGTGGAACCCGCTACACACGCGCACACACGCGGTCTGTCATGTGAGTTGTGACACCGTGGTCAACGGCCGTTCATTCATGCGATGGATATTTTGTAAACAAACCCTGACAATTGGCTATCCATAGGTATGTATAAAGGAGTGCTCGCGCCTTCGTTTGCGTTAAATAAGTGTAAAAAGTTGTTATTAATCCATTGAATGCTGCAATCGTAGACACAATAGAAAATCAATTGTGTTTCGCCTAGTTATGCCCACAGTACATTCCAGGGGCTAAGAAGTTCAATTATGCTTGCAGTACAGCAACAATGTTGAGTGTGGCACTGCTATGCCGCTGCTCCCAGCCTCTACGGGCAATGCCTGGTAAGCTGCTGGTCAACGGGCCACAATCCAGAGTTATTGCAAGACAATTGATGACTCCTGCTAAATACACTAACAAAGGATTTGGACTCGGCGGCAGAGGATTAAAGGTATGTTGAGTTGTTGAATGGGGAAAAAAGGTTCTCGAATGGAAAACACAACTCGGAAAAAGTATTACAAGTCACCCTCCAGCCAGGTGATTTCTTTTACCTAAAATTATGAAATAGAAAAAAGAATACATATTAGTCCTTCAGCCCATTTGGTCTCACAACATAACTGTGATAAGAGCAGGAGGAAAAATATATTGTAGAGGAGTGAAAAGATAACAAACCTTACAAAAAGAGGTACAAAATAGCACAATGTTAAACATTATAAGCAGTATGTTCATAAGATTGCACCTGAAGTGTTTGACTTGGTTTGACTTGACCATAAATACTGGCCTTGTTTACTCGTATATCTGTGAAAACAATATTTGCAGCATATTTCATTATAAATCAGTACTAAATCAACCAGTGTGTCAGTAAGATCTTAAAATAATTTTTCTACCTACGCCATGCTGCAAAAACATCAAAAGTCTATTAGATTCACAATCACACACTTGAGCTTTCACTGCTCTAAAGATAATGTTTTCAAATTTGACATTTACTGCTAATTTTGAACCTTTGCTTTCAGTTAAGCGAGCTGATCAGGTCAAACGGCATGATAGTGAGGTTCTGTGCCAGCGGGCCGAAGCCCAAACCGTCGAAGGCAGTGGGCTACTGGCTCCTGGGTTGCAGCGGGATGGTGTTTGCCGCGGTGGTGCTAGGTATGGTCGCCGGTTACTTGGTGCTGTTGTACAGCATATATTATGTGCTCTGGGTCGTAGTCAGTAGCACTAATGGGAGTAAGTGAGAAATTAATGACGTTCATAGTGCCACTGAAATTTTATTTATATACTAGCTGTGCCGGCGACTTCGTTCGCTTGGAAGTTGATATTTACTTAACTAATTTCAGGGGCAGATGTGATAATGTATCCGGTTCAGCCATATTGCATTTCATGGGTATTAATTTTTTTGGACGGAACCTGCAAAGTTTTTCTGAAATGAAATTATGCTATATTACTCCTCATAACATCAGCTATCTGCCAGTGACAGTCCCATTGAAATTTGTTCAGTCGTTTCGGAGATTACCCAGAACAACAGACAGACAGACAGGACAGACAAACATTGTAAAAATTTCCTTTTTGTTATATAATGTACTTTCACTTTTACTATTATAATTTAGTACACATATAAAGTTATGTCCTACCACAGATTAGATAATAATACTTTGTGAGCACTAACAAGGTTATTTTCTACTACTACTAGTACCTACAAGTATTATGTGAAAGTTTTGATTGGTTTCCATTTAAGGATAAGGTTTATTTCTAGTTATGATGTATGTAAAATTAGTTGTGAGTAGTCAATAATATGTTTTTAGCAAAATAATAAGAATAGAAGGAGGTATGGAGGTTTCTTTTAGGAATTATGATAATATTAATCATTATATTTTTTTACCTATGCTGAGTATGATGTAACTTATTGTTATTATGCTGCATTAAATATAGGACTAAGGTGCAAATAGAATGATCTGTGACAAAGATTATATAGAAACTAGATAATATGCATTTAAATTATATAAAATTAAAAATCGATGAATAATAATTTAAGTACCTATAGTTGATAAAACATAGTGTGTTAATAAATGCATTGTCAAATGTTTGTGATGAATAAAAATATAGTTTTAGACCAACCTAAATTAACTATAAATAAGAAAACAATACCTAAGTATCTTTTTGGACATTAAGTTCTATTGATAATACCAAATAAAATGTACTAATGATTTATTTTTGTAGAAAGAACTGATTTGTCTATAAAATTAAATAAAAATTTGTCACTTATTAAGTGTTTGAATTGAAAACCTCATACAAAGACTATGCTCGTTATTGCCTGTCCGTTAACATGTGATAACAAATAATTAGACTTCAAACTATTTAACACTTTATTTAGTTCACTATAACAATAAGACATAGACTATAACAATGGCGTCAATCACTAGAAACTGTAATACTGGTAGTATGCACGTAGTTGTGTTAACAGGTCAAGGTAAGTAGAGCGACTGCCCTCAAAGCACTAGGGAGCACTATTTATTAACTTGCGACGATCGCGTTTTACATCACACACTCCTTATATGGACATGAGCCGAGTCCCTTCAACTCCATGTCCATAGATAGTCCTGAGTTCTCCCTTTTGCTTATTTATGGGCAATGCTCTATGCTCTTTGGTTGACGGGCCCGTCGGTTATTGGCTGACGTGCCCGTCGCTTATTGGTCCAATGTTTGGCATAATATTTGAATATAAATCAATAAACATACAAGATTGTTATTAACAAAGAATATAAATGCTATCACTATTAAATTTTATAAGCAACATAAGAAACAAATTGAATTTGTTAAAATATGATGTGATTATACTTCGTATGCGATCAAATGCACGGTAAAAACGAGCAAGCGTGTAGTTTGTGACTTTCGTTGAATTGTTTTTGTCACTTATCTTATCAGTAGGTAGTTTATCTTCGATACTCATATTTTGATGCTTATTTTCGGAATACTTACAATCAATTTACTTTTTTTCAATAACAATTCAATACGACATCAAATTCAGAAATGTATAGCGAGCAGGCGTGTAGTTTCAGAGCGTCAAATTCATGGCTAATATGAATGTCTGTAAGACCGTCGTTGTCGCGTAAAATTGAAATTGATATTGTATTGGTTTGTATGGTTTGTATTGTCATCGAATGCGATTTATCCTAAATACATTCTTCCGAGCTAAATACAATACAAACTTAAAGATTGTAAAGGAAAGGAAGAAAAAAAAGTGGTCTAGTCTATGGTACCTATTGTCTATGGGGAATTATCTTTTATGGGGATTTAACGTCTTACGACTAATAAATTAAATAATTCATTATTCTAAATTGAGTTTGTTAAATTTTATTCACACTTTTATCCTGTCTGACAACAATATCGACCACATTCCCACTTTTTGAAGATTGTCCTGTAAATGTATTTGGAGTTACGTAAACACTAAGGAATAAAACTTTTTATGATCTGTGTACAATACAGTCTTGTATAAGAGCGAGATATGAAATTAAGGCCGTATCATTATCTCAACACTTATACTATGTAAAAACCAGGCTACGTAATAAATAACTGCTCTGAAAATGTAAATGTAGCACTCAGCGGCATGGTAGCAAACCGCTTCGCCAACTGCTCAGGTACCCATTTACTTAAAATATTATTTTAATTGGAACTTGTTGCTAAGTGATTGTTTGTATACGTCAAAATTTCTATTCATTGTGCTTTCAAAGTTGTGTGTTAAATTAAATTATGTCTACTTTTCATAAGTATCTACCTACTTATTATTTTGATAATAAAAATAACATTTCGATATTTTCTTTTATTTTTTCTTTTTTTCTTGCGATTTTGAGCAGAAAATCGTGAAATCTTGATAGAGCCAACCTGCCTAAACCGAGCCTAGTCGCATTATTTATCTGTGCAGTCTCCACAGAACCAAAATAAGTTTAAAACTCTTTGGTTTTTCGTCGATCAGGAGATTCTGGAGAAGCGTTAATGTTATGTGCATCCTCGTGGTTTATCGGACTGGAACGTATGTAGGTATGTCTGTGAGAATACAATGGTACAAATGTAGCTAGCGCTAGGCTGTTTACTTTACGCTTACACATGAATAATATTTTAAAACAAATAATGTTTGTGTTAATAAATACTGCTATGATCTTGCTTTTCTGAATGTTAAAATCAGATTGAAGTTAACTTAATTATGATTGACTTAATATCAGTGGTAGGTTCGTTTAATGCTCTTTATTGGTTTTGTGGGATATGTAGGTATATCTACCATAGTTTGTTGTTGCAATGGGGATTTCCTTGGTAACGTTCAAGCTTCCCTTATTCACAAACTTAGG
>DWMR01001078.1:0-10243 GCA_018245355.1 Dalla costala | reverse complement strand
CTTGGTGTATTGTATTGTGTTCTTTGTGTGTCCGCCACCCGCAACACAGGGAATCCTAGTGCGGAGGTGTGAGTGTGTACACGTTTAAAAAAAAAATTCCCATGAAGCTTTTAGCCGTACCTAGCTTTTACGGCCATTCTGGGACGACACAACGAAAATGTGGTCTATCAACACAGAGACAGACGATATCGAGGATGCTCGAATATTCGTACACTTTAAACTGATACGACTTTTCTGAGTATAGATTTACTAATGTTATGAAACGCTTTAACGAAACGCTCAGCCCTGATTTCGAGAGCGAATAAGAATGACAAAGTACAAGTAAGTAGGAATTTTGACGAAGTTTTGTAACACTACGTATTTTTTACACACAAAATAATGTATCTACTCTGAGATATTTCCTTAAAGCTCTTTAAGCTTTAACTCTTACTAATTAGCTAACTACGGCTTAAGCCTTGCTGGGATGTCACAAAAATGTATACTCTAAGTATCAGACGACATTGAGGATGCTTGAGTATTCGTATACTAAGTACTCTGAACTGATACATACGGCTTGTCTGAGAACAGATTTACTCATGGCTACGACTAGCTTCTATAAAACATTCACCCCTGAATAGAAATCTAAGAGATTTCTAGAACGAATACAAAGAACCTTGGGCAATTTGGAATTTAAAAAGGAAATTTAAATTTATAGTTTGGTTGGTAGAAATCGTTTAGGGTTGCATATTTATCCAGATAGATTTGATATGACCATGGTTGGAAGACCAATTTACATTTTTTAAAGTATTTGACACGGCAAAAGTTAACTTCAGAAGTCTTCATACAGTTGAAGCGAAGAAACCCTGTTTTACGAAAAACATTAAATCCGCACGTTACATAAGCTCACTATTACATACGTAAGTACGTTACATTTACGTAAGATGGATCTATTCAATCGCTAACTATCGTCTGCCGGTTACATAAATAGCTTCGTGTTTTATTATTCTTTGGATAGACTAGAACGATTAGCAAATGCGGTAGGTAAAACACAATACGTGTAACTAAAAATGTATTATTATATGACAATCATCAACCCATCTCCAACCTGCTACTGAATACGGGTCTTCTCTTAGTTAGAACGACAAGGCCCATATTTAGGCTGTTTGATACCATATGCAGGCTATATTCCCTAACCATTAGGTTACTCTATTAAATAACCACTTATTCGGCGTGGGGCGTGGGCTACGACTATTCTCGCTTCGAGGAACCCATCCATTAGGTCCATCTAGTGCTGATGACCTACGATCATCCACCATTGGGTATCATGGTATCATTTGTAGCTCCGAAGTCACCCCACTTAGCCATTGCAGAGCAGAATAGTAATATGTAGTGGTACCGTTCTTCTGTAGGTCTGCGAGATGCTGTTGCTAATGGGAAATCTCCTGCCGTCAGTTCCAGGTTTTGTCCCAATAGGAGCATTTTATTGACCCGTAAAGAACGGTAATGATGCTTTCTGCTGGAATCGACACTTTAAACTCAAGCAATATCTCGGTAAAACATTGTCTTTCAATGCGTGTATGATCTCCACTGCAATTTTGTTTGTTTCTGCCTGACTCAAGTCGAATTGAGGAAGACCTGGAACTGCTGAATTCTGCTCCAGTTTAGATTATTAGGTTAGGTTCAGATTATCAGAGCTAAATTATTAGTAGCATTGATTATTGAGCATTGATTGTTTGAGAGCAGTATGCAAGTGAATAAAATATGCAAGTATTAGGCTAACTATAGGTATGTTCTTATTTAAGGAAGTAACAGGATTGGATATTAAACAGTAAATTTTATATACATTATCATTGAACACGACACCGTCTGATTGACAATGGAGGTCATGCGTATTCATATTTTGCAGCTGGAGCGTTGTTTCGCAGGTATCGTATCGTAATAGGCCCCATGGCCAAGTTGCAAAAAGCAGGCGCGTGCGCAGGTAAGTTGCCGACGCGCCTTACCGCCATCGGAGGCGGGAGGGCGCGGGGACGAGGAGGGCCACTTTCACCTGGCGAGGCTGCGCGGGCGTCGACCCCCGATGCCCTACTCCGCTGACCCACTATAAACTAACCGAAACATTACACTTTCGTTTCTGCAAAGCTCGTCATTAGGCACGAGGATGCGACTTGCGTCGACTCTCAGACTCGTTGCACCACTACGTTCTCATCTCGCTAGCTAATGGTGGGGTGTGTGACGCGGAGATAGTGGCCGAGAGCAAGTAGAGAGTTGCTGGTGCCGCTTGCGTAAGACTTGTTATTGGCGAGAGTGAAAGTGGTGAGGCGCTGTCTCCATACTAATGAGCGCGAAACGGGTGCGTTGGACTAGTCGTCTCCGGAATTCACAACACTGGGTTAAAGTGTCACCGGACTGCTTTATGACAAGCGTTGCGTAACTCACTTTTGCTTTTCGATGCTTACGCTGTTGTCAATATTTACCTATATTATTTAATATTTTTATTTGCTATTATTTTCTCTCTTACTGCACGGAAGTACCGAAGCTAATTAATTAGTGTGATTGGAATAACGCACATGCTAACAGTACCGTTTATTGTAATTCTACATCCATTCCAATCTTCAATACGCAACGAAGCATGTGCAGCGTGTTCTCGCCTAAACTTTCTCAAAGTCTCAATAAAAGAGCATTATTGTTATATTGACACTACGGCAAATTCAAAGGAGGGTTATGATTTTAGCAGAGTAGTAGTGTAGTCTGTAGATACTCATCTTCAACATTCGACTGTTTTCTCATACTTAGCTCCTAAATTCTTTATAATATTTTGACAAAGTAAGGTATCATTCGTTGCGCTTTAACATGCTGCGTGTTATAAAGTATCAATTACTCAACCGACACATGCATCGTACCTATATCATATAATCCATGATGTAGAGCAAAATAATGTGTTTAATTTTGGTTGGCTCCGGACACACAGGTCATTTGACGGCTATACTCTGAAGCAACGACTACAGAGCCTAACTGTAGTCGTTGCTCTGAAGCGTATTTTAAAAATGTTTATGTTTGAAAATATTTTATTACCGGGTTAAAATTATTTTCTTGATTTTTTCAATTGGTTTTTAATTATGTATGCATTCAGGAAGGTTTATCTATGATTAACGGTACGGTAACTCTATCTATCTGCGCATTGAGGTAAGTCCATTTACTCTCGACTGCAGTATGTAGTTGTAATCTATTGAAAATATCTAACAATTCTACGACTTACTAGTCGGTACTTCGGTAGTCGTACTAGTAGTATAATAGACGGATCAAACTGAGTGCCAACTAATTCTACAGTGGCAGCAGCATACCGTTCGAGAAATTACTATCGTGACGTGACGTACGCTATGGCTCTATTAAGTTTTGATTTATGTAGATTGTTATTTAGCTGATGCAGGTTTATAAATAACGCAATAATATACATTTACAGATAATTAAGAAATGTTTCAAACATGCAATGAGTCTTAAAACGCTACTACGCTGATGCCACTACAAGGATGCTACAGAGGCTACAGAGAGCTTTTGAACAAAAAATACGCGCTTGTAAACTTGTAAATCTAGGTACATCATTTGTATGTATCTCATCAAACATAGGGTTATTTTCGTAGAAACACTGGGATTGTATGTTTGCTGTTCACTCTCATTGTATATTTGTATTGTATTGTGACATTGTATCTCATCTACATCGTTCCTGCAAGAGCGATTCTCTTTTGATTTTCTATCTTGGTTTCTGTAGAACCAACGTAAACTATGTTAAAAGCCCATGACTAAGTATATAGCGCTGTCCTGAATATATGTGCATATGAGTAGGTATACAAAATGACGAATGACGATCATGAACAAGCTGAAAATTAAGTTTAACTCAGAGCTTTGGTGCAATTTATTGCTTTGTATTTTGATTATTATTATTATATATTTATTTATATTATATAATAATAATTGGATACACTGAATACACTTTAATTAGGCTGTTAGACGCTGAGCGTAACCCTCTTAAAGATTTGATACTGTCTGAAAATTTGATAATTTGTCTGATGCTGAAGACAACCCATAGCTAATGCCTGCAGATATGCTCCAAGAGTTGCAACAAAAGAGTTATTTAATAGACTCCAGTTTGTCTGCCTTTCTGCAAACAAAGTCGCGGGCAATCTCTAGTAATACCTACATACATTTATTTCTTATACATTAAACTACACTTATAGGAGATCCGCAAACAAACAAGACGTTAACAAAGGAGATCATTGCGTAGCGGTTTTTCTCTCTACTGTCTGAAACTGTATAAAACTTTAGAGTTGGTCTGAACGATAAAAACCTGTCTAACCATCTAATCCAGGGTGGATTAGATCCAGTCCAGATTTGTAGACCGTTTAGAGGCGACACAGGCAGTTAAAAAATGGAGACAAACCTTTTCGCTACGGCTGTGATATGCCATTTGTCGTAGTATTACACTTAGATAGGTTGCTTCGAATGACGTTGTAGATATAATATCATTTGCTTTGGATGGTGTACAGTACATAGTATTTGAATTCCGTTGGCTTGGACGGCGCGCGGCGGCGCTCGCAGCGGCCTCGGCCCGCGGGGCAACGAACGCTGACTAGGCCGAATGTATTACAGTCCGAGTCGACCGCGGCCGCTCCCTGCCACTCTTAGGGTTGCCGCTATTGCCTGTAGGATGCTTTCAGTCTGGAGCCAAGCTAACCTCAAACTTCATGTGTGCTTAGCTTCTCAATAAATATTAATAAAAATTACTGTAATAGTTATCACAAATAGGGTATTAAAGTTATTTGTATTCTTTGCCCTGCTGAAAAAATATAATATTAAGAGCATTAGCGCAACAACTAAACCGGAGCTCTAAACTTCATTTATACCAACTATACAAAGTTATTTAAGTAAATATAAACAAGAGCTTCAATTTAAATACTCTTACAAAACCTCAAAGAATCTTGATAGCTTACGGGTAAAACAAATCCTAGGTGGCAACCCTAGTGTTACTGCTTTGAGATCCAGCCTAGGTTCGCCTCTTACCGCACGGTGGTACCTACGGCCTGCCTTAACTCATTACAATGACACCAAGGTGAAGTAAGCCTACAGCTTAAGCTTTGCTAGCGCCGCTTCACAGTCCTAAGCTTGTTACCATTCTTGGCACATTGACATTCTTCTTTAATATACACACTTAGGTATAGATTAGCTCATTAAGAACTTTGGTTCTCATTATTTGTAGCTGAATGCTGCTACATGCTACAAATGCGTTGTGTTTCCATTTACATAGGTTAGTACCTACAACAGCCCTTCTCTTTGGAAACCGGCGATGCTGAGCCTGCTGAGGCAAACAAATCTTTCTTCAAAACGATTAAAGGTACTTTTGAACTCATAACCATATCCTGAATACTACAAATATACATATATATTGCTGCTTGGTGGAGCCAAATACCTATATATTATTATAGACGTATAATGGTTAAAGGGAGTAATTTCGGATTTATTCTTATAATACACTCACTCACGTGAGTGGTTATAAATATAGTTCTAAAGATAAAGATTAAGAATTCTAAAGATAGACAGCGATAAAATCAGTCTTTAGTATAGGTAGGTAGTTTTTATTAGCCGCACAGGTGATGCAGGTCGTTAGAGCGCGGTCGGTTTTACTTTCATTCGGATGCTGCACGCACGCTACGTATAAATAAACCGGTGGAGAGACAGCTTGACTGATCTTACATCAGTCAAAGTTAACTTAAAGTTAACTAAACTTAAAATTAACAAGAAATATGATTGTGACGTAATTTAATATTTTATTACTATTATTATTTATTTATTTATTATATTATCTAGCATATTATATCACATAACAGGTTCTCCAACCCAAGGCGTTTATTTGGTTGAACATTTAAAAAAAATTATATGATACAGTGATATAGTACTTTCAAGGAAACACATATAAATAATTGGTGTGCTTAAGCGCGTGTTCTTAGATAACATAAAACAATATAACCTAAACATAAACCTAAAACCTAAAACATAAACCAAACTAACTTTTAAATGGCCTCTACGTAATGTATTCTTCATAATGTCTACGCTCTAAGTTAGCTGTAAATTTTCCAGGAAAATAACTAAAATAAAATAAAAATAGGTTTTCGTTAGTCAGCTCAAACTGGGAAACTTCTTAAGCTCGCGAAGACGCTACAAATTGTAATTCGTACTCGTAGATATATTACATAACTTTATTTGGAATGCTACAAATAGTTAATGAAAATAAAATATACTAGTCGCACTAAAATATTGTCTGTCTAAACCTTGACCTTATTAAGTAGATTTAATATATTTTTTAATAAATTTAAAAATATTATCTATATTTTATTATGTTACTACTAATATTATAAATGTGAAAAATGATTTGGGTTTTGTTTGATACGCCTTCACAATTAAACCATACAATTGATCTTCAAAGAATTTGGTAGGTAGCGAGATAGTTGAGTCGGAAAAGGACATAGGATACTTTTGAACCCCGAGGTCCCGAGGGAATGATTACATGATAAATTTAACGTGGCATCAACTAGTTATACATGAAGCAACACATTATGTACCTACTGTTGAACGCGCAAATCTCACTCACTACCACTTTTGTGTTAAGGCCCATTCAGACGGAGAGAGTTTGTCGCACGATTCGGTTCGAGAAAATCGTATGCAATCACAAGCAACAATCGCCATAACATTATCGTATCAAAATGTTTACATACAGGCAAGAACTAAATTCTCACCAACGATTATGTTATACGAGATTCGCAAGTTACTTATCGCTAGGCAATAATTTCCTGCGTCTGTTTACCTACTCAACGAAATTATGAGAATCTCGACTTGTATAAACACGATCTTATTTTTAAAGTTCGTACGAGTATCGTACAAACGGTATGAACCGTTTTGAGTGCGAGATTTGTCATTCGAGTATTGCGAGGCAATTGTCGCCAAAGTGAAATAGCAAGAGGTGTAAATGTTTAGACAAAGAAACTTTTTTATATTCTTTCGAGAAATTCTCTCCGTCTAAATGGGCCTTTAGGTTGCTTGTTTGTTGAGGAGTGCTGCAAGCTATATAACGTCACGCTATAACCCATAGGAGCGGATGGAGCAGTAGATAATCGTAAACTTAAACCAATCTGGTAATTTGTAGGCAACTAAGTACCTACGCCAATCAGCGACGCGTCTCCCGGCCGTAACGAGTGGAAAAGGATTTATGAAAATTCCATCACAGGAAATGAAGTGCACCCCATGTTTAAGTTTTATAAAAAAACATCAAAAAACCGCTAAGTACGCGCAACAATTAGTTGCTTAATATAACGAATAACGACGGCAGTTCATACTTTAATATTGTAATTACTTTCATTCGAGAGCGTCGGCGGGTGTGTCCGATTTTAGATTGACCGTGCATTTTTATGTGCAATAGTAAATAATCCGCGGGCTGTTAAATTCGCCAGCATTAGAATGCGAATTTGCGCGCGACTCACGTTCGCAAGATAAGTCAGTCAGGGTCGGCGCGGTGCCGACGGCCGGCCGTGCACCCGCTTGCGACACCGCCCCCCGCCCTCCGTCGCCCCCCGCCGCTCCATCAGACCTAACCATAGGGAAAACAACAACACCCACGCTCCACAAACTATACATGACTCGACCAGCTACACGCAAACATTTTTGTCACCCATCACTGTTCCACTCAACATTTACTCATCTTGATCTGTTAACACCTAAGGCACAGATTTAAAAATTCTGTAAAGTTTATTGTAATAGTATTTTCTAGTCATATTCCCAGTGAACGGATATGCCACAGCTGCGGCCTTAACACGAACCACTATCGAAAAGGTTTCGATACATACCTGTCAAAATGTTTGCGCTACCAATAGATAAACGAAACGATTACGATTTTACTGTGGCTTGTGCTACGGCCTATGGTGGTCCGCTGAATAAAGCATAAACTCAATAAAAAATTACAGACAATACCACTATACCTACCTAACAATTATTTCGAATAATCGCATTATATTGGTTTACTCGGACTTAAGACCGTCGCTCATTCCACTAGATTCTGTTTCACGCGTCTGTGACCAACTGCGAATTATACTGACTGAACTAAATTGAACTAACTTTTATTCGTATGATGATACGATCCCTTTGCTTACTTATATTAATTAGTTCTAGTTACTAGTCGTATTCGAGCTTAAATCTTGAAGTCGGACATAAAAAAAATAGATTTCGTTAGAATGATTCATAGAATGATTCGTGATATCTATAACTTTCGTCATCAAGTGCGATGTTAAAATTTCTTCGATCTTCGACGGTACAACTTTTCTCAGTGAAAATCAATAATAAAGTTTTTTATGGGATAACTTTACAGACGCGTTGTCCAGTCGCTGACAACGTAATGGCTACGAGTGAACTACTCGGGTGACCGCCTGGTAGGCGACTCGTTAAAATGGCATGGGTCGGGTCGGGTGTCAGGTCGTTATGTGTGCGACGGCCTTTAGTGCATCTAATGTCATGCATCCAGCCAATGGGATATCTGAGTGAATGGCTTACAAGCCATTTATATGCCACCTCTGTTACTCAAAAAAAAGCCTTTGCTTTGCTTTTCGGAACGTCTCCTTGATACAAAATAAATTGTAATCTTTAAATTAATCTTAAATCTTAATTTTAATAGATCTGTAAATAAGTCTTTGGCATCTCAAATCAAATATCAATATTTGTAAAAACAATTTCTGTTGTAGACAGAATTAAGCATAGAGCGTGGAAATCAATACGTAGGTACCTACTTCTCGTGTACGGCTTAATTAAGTTGCAGCAATTTATAGCAACGTTGAAGGATAGAATTGCAGGGAAAACTCAATCATGAGAAATATATTCAGGCCAAAACTAGTGGTTTAAAGTGATTCGTGGATGCGATAGATGGGTGCGAGTTGTGCGAAGTTGCTTTGGTTACTTGTCGGAGGGTGGTAGGCTGGTAGCGTGCGGTGTATGGCAGTGGATGGCGGTGGCGGCAGGGAGCGACCTACTTACGGTTCATCGACCGTGTTATATTTAGCCTCGGCTCCGGGTTGTTCGTTGCACTCTACACTTATTTTCCAGTGCATACGTTATCGCATACGAACGTAACAGGATTTCAGAGTAATCCAAAATCTAAAAATCTAATCTATAGTTTGAGAACCGTTATTTCTACGGACGTCTCATAGAATGACTAATCCGCACATTGTGCTTAACACATAGGACTGCATTACGCAAGCACAAAGCTGGAAAAACAACCCAAACATCACATTTTTGTATTAAATAACTCTGACAATGACTCACAAATCATTTTGTCAGTGTATATGTCATGTTGTATAATTTCTATGAAACTTACATACAATCACAAGTATTATTGTAAGCATTAATTACGTAACACGTTTTTAACATATACTTAAAGTTAAATATAAGTATTAATAACTCTGCCTTAGTTTCTAATGCCTTATTTCATTATTTTTAGCTGGTTCTCAAACATTATTTTAATGTGTCTTACTTCGTTTGAAAATGGAAAACAACTCAAAATGCGATGCACTTTGCAGAAGTAGGTACAAAATCCCGTATCCTAAAGCTTAGAAAATAACTAAGTTAAAAACTAAATGTCAATCACCTTACCTTCTTGAAAGTGTTAATATGTAGCAATTTTATTGTATTTCGTAGACACGTACTTTAACTGCATATTAACTTACCTGTAACAACAAAATTTTACATGTTAGTTTTTTAGTGACCACACAGAAAATATATTTCATTGAATAACTTTTTTATGGGTTTAAATCAATTTGCGGAAAAACTTATTACTAGGTAGAACACATGAATAGAGATTTTATCATTATATTATTGTAGGCCAGGGCAGAAAATATTTAAGAAAAAAAAGGAAAAATTGCTGCTTGTTTAACACAGAAATATCTATATTTTCTATGATTTTCATCTAAATTGAAACTGAAATCTATTTCTAAAACGAAAAAATTGGTATTTCAATAATCTACGGTAAGGTTTAATAATCTACAACTTTTCCATTCAACTTTTTTCGATAGGAGGTGTAGTTTAGCCGGAAAATCGTAAAAATCATTTAATTATATTAAAAATTACTTTCCTTAGATTCAGTTCTGTTATTTTGGATTCTTAGGATTTCCTACGATTGTTCTCTATATGCCATTATTTGATCAACGTTCGCATGAAAGAACAAAGTTTTATT
>DWMR01001077.1:0-10244 GCA_018245355.1 Dalla costala | reverse complement strand
CCATCAAATTATAAGACGTTATCACGTCAAAAAACATAGCTTGATCTTTCAAGTTCGATATCATACAAGTACCTAATTCTCAATTCAACGTCCCTTTTTTCGTTTTCCCAAATGTTTTAATATTTCCGAACGTTATTCTTTATGCCGTTTCGAATATTCAAAATTTCAGTAGTTCGCGCCTTTTATTTGTTTGTTTTTTATTTGGGCTAGCGGCAAAGGGGCTTTAAGTTTAACAGCCTTTGACTTTACGAGTACTTTCATCCGGATTTTCAGGTCGTAAAAATCAGACAAAGGACGCCATTAAAGAAATTGGGAGCAACGCGAATATTTTTACGTCCCTTTTGCGTTTCGTGCTAATTTTAACACTATTTCACTATTTCCTTATTTTGGCATTTCAGTTTTCGCCTTTCTCGCTATTTCGTTTTCTTTTCTTTTTTAACTTTTTAAATCCTGTTATGAAGTGTTGGTAGTTTGATTGATTCCTTGTCTATGTCTACAATCAAGTAAGATTGTTTCAGTGATGTCAACCTGTCGGTCATGTGAGGTACTTTTTCAAAGTTTAGGCTGTTTTTTGTGTGCTGAGAAATAGCTCGCAGACATGCAATCACACCCTCCACAGCTTTGACAATCTTCGAATAGGACTGTACGAGGCACTGTGTTTTAGTTAGTCTTTTTAGTGGTTAGTATAGTAGAAGGATTGTGGGTGTTGGGACTGATCGCGTGAGTTAGTCCTATTAGTAATGTGTACCTACTAGGCTAAGTAAATTGAATAATCTTGAAGGGCGATTCACAAGTATGTTAATAAATCTTCTCTATCTATATTGTATATAAAAATCAATTGCCACATGTATGACGGAGCATCATTTGAGAACGGCTCGACCGATTGGGCTCATTTTGGTTTTGAAATATAGGTGGAAGTCCTTGGAAGGTTTAGATGGTGAGATAATATGGAAAAATTGTGAGGAAAATAGTAAAAACAACACTTTCTGAACACTTTTTTTCCCATACAAACTGTTCCTAGCTGTCAAAAATTTTATGGTCGTCCCGTCAGTAGACTCGGGCCCCCTCAAATTGAAGAACGTTTTAAAACAAGGGTTTCGAGTCGACCACATATATCCACAATATTTGGATTATCGCGTATTTAGATGTTAACAATGCAACAAATAACAACAATAATTGGCAATAAAAAAAAATAAAAAAAAATAAGAAGTGTCAATTGTAAATTCAAATAAATGGTAATAAACCAATTTTGCCAGGTAATAAGTTTTTTTACTTAAATATTCCTCAATATTAGATTATATTTATACTATATTCGTACAAAATAATAGATTGGAAATACCGTGTCACAATATTTTTGTTCGTAGATAAAGCACAAAATAAATCATTTTGCTACCCGTTCGATTCTAGACCAGTAGTTCGTGAGTGAGCACTGCAAACTTGGTGAAAGAAGTGCAACCACAAAGATTTGGTCGAAAACAAAGGAAGCCACTTGAGACGAATCGATATTTTAGGCTCAGCCGAAGCACTCGCGCTGTCTGCCTCCGAAATAAAAACTTCGGCTTTTGTTCCTAAGTACTCTTTGAAGAAGTAGATGCTCAACATCTGCATAATTTCTGGTTTGAATCTTCAGAAATGTTAATATTGTTGTTAAAACGAAACCATTTTAGAACCTAGAACTTCCCCGCGGCCCCACCCGCATGAAATTCGTTTATCCAAAAAAACATTCATCACACATTTTACTCCATTCATTATTTAAAATTCTTAATAAGACTAACCCTTTTCAAGCTATCTTAAAAACGTTCAGTTGTTTTTACGTGATTACGTAACAAACAAACAAACATCCATCAATCCTTTCTAGTTCTTGCATTTATAATATTAGATGGAAATAGAGTGAGGAAGGATTATTATGAGGATAATAACCTGAGGATTTAGGTCACAGTAATGACAAAACAAGTTTATTATTAAAATATTGTTTTACATCAAAAGCAAACATTTGACACCACGGATAAAGTTTACCGCCAGATGAGTTTGTACCTACGTTATTTTGCAGGCCGAAAAGTCCGGTGAGAGTTGCTTTTACAATTAATAAAATTCTCGCTGTGAGGTGAGGATTAAAATTAATAATAAAACACAACACACACACACACATTATCGTGTTACAAATACAATAAATTTGACATGTCGATGTAGTGATATTACTAAATACAAACAATAGATTTAATTGAAATTTGTGCGCAATGAAAAAGACGATCCAAATGATTGAATCTAAATAATTTCTAATTTTTAACACATTTTACGTTTCTCTTACACAAATCGTTATTGAAAGTTTAATTATTCTCAAAATATACTTTATACCTTATCCGAATCTGCAGTTCTTTCAAAACAAAACAAATCTTTCAAACATCACCTTTGCTAGTATATTCTTAATCGTATAATTCGATTTTCATATAGGTATCTACAGGAAATATTAGTATGTCTCCCATAAGTACCTGATTGTTTAGGATGTACAATATGTACATTTTAATAATGTTGTCACTAAATAGCCTACGTTATTAAACTTGGTTATGCCACCAGCCGAAATAAACAGTATAATCATATAATTATTTTTGTAATACATTTTTTTAAATTGATACTGCAGTGCAAAATTGAGCAACGCATTGTAATATTGCCCGTTTTTCGTCAGCTGTCGGTAGCTCGACATTATCAACATGAGTCATTGCTGCAATCATCAAGATAGCATAACTGTGCCCAAAATTTCAACATACCCAATCCAAGTCATATAACATCAGCTATACTTGTAAATTTTACGTGCTTGTACATCGAAGATAAATAAATAAACTCTTACACACTCACACCCTTGCACTAGGATTATCTGTCTTGCGGGTGGTGGACACACAATTTAACGCCCAAGCCAAAGATTTATTATGTGACATATTAATGTCTGCCCTGACCGAGGTTCGAACATGGGACCCGTAGCTCGTCCGTAAGGGTCACTAACCGACGCGCCACGGAGAATTAACGCTAAATAAAACTGATAGTAAAAATAACATAAAAGAAGATAATTTATTACTAAAATAATTTACAGTCCATCTAGTATGTCTGTCATTGCCCACTCTGCCTTTATGAACTTTCCATTATATTATTGATAAATATATTATCCCTACAAACCGTCTTGTTATGAAACTCCTCGATGTCGTTGATATACGACGCATAAAACAATAATGTGTTTAGAATCAATCTTGTTAAGTATCTACCTACTTCTTGTGGCGGTCTTATTCTACTACCGAAAGCAATATTTTCCAATTTAAGTGACAAAGTGCACTTAGGTCGGCCAGTACAAAACCAAAACTTTGCCATTTGAACTGCGAGTACTACAAAGTAAGTCACAGTCAAAGAAAAGAATTTATGTTCTTGGAATCCGCGGGTGTTTTTACGACAATGCTGTATGAAAGTGAGAGTATTTCCAACGAAATTATACGATTATGTACCTACCTTCCTTTTCTTTAATCCAAAGTAAATTATTATTGGTAAGATTGTTTACACGTTTCGCATCTCTCTCGCTCACACATTCTAACGTTTCCATATTCTAAGTATACTTTTGAAAAAATGTGATCCAACAACTTTCTTGATAGAATCACGGTCATTCAAGACATGTTTTAATTTTATTATTGGTACCTAGTTTTTGATACAGAAAAATGGCGAAAGCAGTTTGTAATCTTAGTCACCGTTTCTGTAATAGTTAACAGATTAAACGATTAGATATTAGGCATTTTAGTTAAACTTACAAATACTTATATTTATATTTGAACATACATTTTGTCACAGTAAAAATAAATGTGACAGAGGTACGATTAACTGCACGGGTGGCAAATCGTAAAAAACAAAGCTGCCCATGATCACCACGATCACAAGTACCATCAGTTGTAAAAAGTATCCTCATTAAATCCATACTGAGATTGTATAAACTTAGTAACGTTACATACAAGAGTAAAAAAGTATTGACTACAAAATATCACACTGAGCCAGCTGCCAGAGGCACTGTTGCAATAAAACACTGAAAAGCTTTCAACGGATCTCGATGTACGCCGATATCGATGTAGCTTAAACAACGCAATCTCCTAAAATAAACTGAGAATAGAATGTAAATCTTCTTATGTATAAATAGGTATGCTATGAGAAGTTTTGTGAGTGTGGAAAATTTTATCAACCGGCGACATTTAATTCTTAGCTTGAACTACTATATATTATAGCATAAACTACTCTTATTTACTCATTTAATTCTGTTAAATTTCCGATGCCACACAGATGCTGCATATACAAACAGACACCAGAGTCTACAATGTCACACATACACACAGACACAAAACCAGTCAGACAAAGACTTTAAACAGGATTAAATGTAAACCTTAGTCAGCAAGAAGCATAATGTTTAGTTACGACTTTCTTTAGTTTAGTGATCTGTGTAAGAAGCTTGTGAAGATTCCTACTAAAGCATTTGACAAATAGGGAGCGGAGACGTAAAATTCCATGTAAGTAATATAAATATGTATCGGTATTTTAATATTTGGACGCTCTCGTCTCCTATTAGCTACATAATCCGCCAAAAAAGGCATCAAAACAGCGTTCAAAGGAACATCCACAAGCGAACATAATCGTACCGAAACCGTCACTAAACACACACACTGTCAATCAGATAAACCAGTATGTGCGCGTGTCATCAACACTAAATGAACGTTAGACGATTACGGTAACGAGAAACATGCCTCAGACTAGCGCGTTCCTGAAATTACATTCGCCGTTGACAAGGCTCGAATTAATTAAAGTCAAACAACGCTACCGTTCTACAAAATTATCTCCATCGCAAACGGAATTAATAATTTCATTTTGCGTATGCTCACCAGCAAGATTGAAATTAGCGTTACATTTGAATATAAACTTGGATCGTTGAAACGTAGATGTTACTTTTAGTAGCGTTCGGTGTTCGATATGAATTTTGAAGGGGTTGTTGTTTATTTTCAACGGCTTTTTTAATAGCGTAAGCTTATTGAAAAGATCATCAATATTCATCATAACCCGTTATAATTTAACTTTAGGGTTTACGTGTTGTTCAAACGGTTTAATGTGCCAAAGCAGATTCCTAGTTTTTTAAGAGCTCCAAAATTTTAGACCAAATGAAAAACTTCTACCGAAAGAAACCATCATCCTTTTCCTTTCTAATATAAAATGCTGAAAGTGTAATGTGGTGGATAGTAATTTATTAAAAATACTGTCATAATAACATTAGGTATATTTATTTATTGTATAGTTTTTGTTTATTGAAACTATACACGCGAGCGTCCGTCGTGTGGCTGTGCTCTACTATCGAAATGTTGGAATGTGACGGTTTGGCAATTTTAAATAGTTAATAAATCCCAAGTTAGGCACTATATGAAATAAAAAAGGGATGTTTTGAAAACTAGACATATTCAATTATAAAGTCAGCATATTTTTTTTTTAGTTTTTTATATTTTTTATTTGCTCAAATAAGAAGTAATGATATTTTTCTTACAACACTAAGTAATTCAACTTAGTATCCCGTTCCAGAAGTTTATAATTCTTACTCAACTCAATTTTTGACCGTGCTTCTGAATATGGCTTTGTATTCAATTTGAAGCGTCCGATTGAGTTTTCTCATCGATTGTTCCAACAAGTATGATTTTCCACACTAACGTGTGAAATATTGTCGCACTTCGAATAGAAAACAAATGCAGGGGATAAGTTTGTTGCTTTTCGAATCGCGAAAACCGATAGGTAGTCTGCGAACGCACGCTGAGCCGAATGAAATCCGTACCATATTTCATGTTCCCTACGTTATGCGCTTTGTGAAAGAAAATACATTTTTCACTATCTTTAGAGCTTTCGCAGTATATTTTCTTTATTTGTTTCATTCGACTTTCTGATACTTTTTGTTGAGACATTAATCAGATCTGATATTCATTCAGCACTGAGGTTTTCTTATTCACTTGCTAGTATATTAATTTCGTGTTTTATTCTTTTCATTTACTATTATACATTACAAGTGATACAACGTTTCTCAGTGTTATAAGCTCTTAAGCTTATAGTGTGTTGAGCGAAAACAAACTTAATTTTTTCACGTCTTCATTTAACTCACCGTACAAACGTGCAAGCTTCCAAAAAGTAATTCCAGCAACACACTCAAACGTACTTAATTGAAAGCACTTGAATGAACTCCGTAGAATGATTTCTCATTTGCGAACACTTAGTAACGTTTCATTTGAGAAACTCATTTGCGAGAGGCCCCGGAGAGCGATCCTCATTTGCATTTGCAGGCGGAGCGTACCTTCACTCGCCGGTTGCTTACATATACCAAGTTACACACGCGAGAACTTGAGACCTTGAAAATGAATACTGAAGATTTATTTGAACATCCTAACTTCCATCCTACTAATATAACAAATGTGAAAGTTTATGAGGCTTTGTTTGTTTATGTAACCAATCACGCAAAAACAACTGTACGGATTCTTATAAAAGTTGATGTAGAGTAGAAATGGTTTAACTTTTTTTTTTACCGCATGGAAATGCATTTACGTGTTCGGTGGACACAGGCGATTATATGGGACTCGCCAGCAAGCCGGAATACCAATAGCGGAATACCCACTAAAACTCAGTGGTACCATCCACGTCAAATTGAGACGCCACGGGATCGCTTACGCATTACTACCGTGGCGCCTCAACGTGTGCCTTTGTGGCCTCCATTGCTCCTCTATGGCGGCGATTATTTTGTACTTAAATGCAAATATTATGATGTCATGGCAGAAAGGGTAGTGCAGTTATCAGTAACCTAAATTCATATAATTGTAGGTTTACTTTTAGTTTGCTTTAGAACAACAGTTGGAAATTTATTTCTGGTGCCTTACTCCAGGTTACCCATGTGAACGTAGCTCGCCTTAAAGAGTAATATGTGTATGTCGCCGAGAAAATACTCCACATTAAGTGGAGACCACTTCACTGAAAGTAATTGCGTTTAAAGTACGCTATTAAAATACGAAATGAAAAATCTTTTACTTAAAGGCAATTTACAGATATGTCTTTTGTGCCATGAATAGAAACCTGCGATTTAAATATTATTTATGCAAAGTACTAGAAACTGGAAGATAAAAGTTTCTTTAACGCACGATATCTGTTTCTCAGCGGAATACATCTCGGAAACTTTCCTTTATACATGGCTGGGCAACAACAAAAGGCTGTTGAAATCTGCACTCAGCTTGCATCATGAGTCGCGGCGTATGCTCGACTTTTCAAGTATAGGGAGGGGAGCAACGTAACTAAGACATCTTGCCCACTTTATGTCCTCGTAGAAGACGGCTACTCGTCATTACAACAAAGAGTGAAATTGCTCGGCAATACCTATGTTGCCGATGTTATTCTTCTTTGTACGTACGTTGACCGCGTTTAAGGGCCCTGCGTGCACCTATTAAATCTTTTTTACTGCTTGGAAGCTCGGTATAGAATAGCAACAAGTAACCCATATTCATGACCTATTTCTAAGTGCACAGTTCTCTTTATTCAGCTGAGTAGGTGACAAGCGATTTCATATTGCAGGTTAGTGAAAGTATAGGTGAACGAGAACGAATGAAAAAATACTGACTTGATGTAGGCATAATATAAACGCTCAGAAAGAATCGGCACCTACTATTCGTTAAGGGACGGTGCTATCGATGTTATTTGGCTTCAATTCGTTAGCAATCATGGCACAGGTCTGTTCTCGCCGGTCGTCATCACTGGGGATGTCCGGGGTGTACGCGCCAAGCGGTGTTAGGGCAGATTAGGAGAAGGGTTAGTGTCCAGTCCGAGTGTCGAAAGTTCTCCGGCTGATCACAAGCCTGTTATTTGATGATAACAACCAGGAGCGACTGCTTGGCGGTTACTGCTTTCAGTTACTATTTTAATCATTTATGGTTGCTTAATATTATCAATTACAATTAGTAACATAAGCCGTTGCTTTTCATGGAACTTAACGTTGAATATCTGCAACCTCTTAGTGGTCCACTGCTCCGCTATGCTTCTCCATTCTATATGTGGGAGGCTTGTTTCTTAAGGTGGAATACTCAGTAATAATACTGCTATCTAAAAACTTCTATCACCCGAAACTAGCCACCCTAAAAACCCTTTAAGTATACCCAATATAAGTACTTACATTTTGTAAGGGCTAATTTCATCCACAATTAAGATGCGCTGGTTGCCGCCAATATGAATGATCGGCTATGTATCATGCAGACGTTTATTCCAGCGCTGATGTTTCAATTTAAGGAGCACGGTGACTTTCTGTTTTTTTTGAAAAATGTTAAGTAATATTAACGTCAACAAAAAGGCCTGAAGTGACCCAGCATTAAAGTCAGCTTATGACTGAGGGCGTGATAGATTGCCGACCGCCCACCGCGCCCGTTTATTTTTTATTAAATGCCTCCCCATCTGGCTTCAATTGCGGTATCAGCTTTTTATAGTATCTTTCGCATGCATTTACGGTTATAATACATGATATTTGTTATGCTCCACATCGATGGGTAGGTACTTAAATAATACAATCAATGAAATTTACTGTAGTTAAAAAAGATTTTTTTCAATAAACTTCAACGGGACGAATAGAGAGAAAGGGGTCGCAAAAATTATGCGGGTGAAGCCTGTTTCAAATATAGTTAAATCAGGATAGTACACCGGTGAAAGCGTTGTAAAAATAAAACGACATTTTAGTGCCGCTGGGCACATAATCTGTTCTACCTCACACCTGAGCCCCCACAGGGAAGCGTAGAATAATAACGAAATAAAAATAATATTAAAATGACACAGTTGAGAAGAAAACTAACCTTAGAAGTATTTACGAGTACCTTACTCCAAAAACATTTGTGTTTAAAATCCTACACGGTCTCGTTAGTAAGTACTCCGTAGTCTGTAGTCTGTAGTCGTCAGGATTCTTTGTTCGGTGACGTGCGGCGACACGGGACTATCCGGGGATGCGGATTGTGCTCGTGGTGGGAATTCTAAAGAAGCTGCATGAGATATTTTGTTTTAAACGACTATACGTAAATATAATATAGAATCGCACTGAGATTTGTACAGGTAGGCAAATATCATTCAATGGGGACGTGTTTTCTATTGTTACTTAAGTTGGCTGACTCGGAACTCATATATTTTGCGTCGAGTAGGTAAGCACCTAAATCAACCGAATGAATTTCCGGGTTCATCTTATACAATGTTTTCTATTTTTAATAGAACTACCAAATGCCAAATTGAACCTTGAAGATCCAAGATACCAAAACGGTCATAATATTATATAAGATTTTTTCATGTAGGTACATAATACAATTAAGTACTTACTACAGACTGCAGTGCATAATACAGCTAGGTACTACTATTACTGACAGTGCTCAAGCCCATTTGTTACCACGTTAGGCTGACGCATAGATCAATATGCCACTTGATATTAAATGCATGAAATGAATATGTAAGTGTTTATTAAATCCATGAGTAATTATCAACTCCCCTGGGGGCTGTGAACAATCTTGTCAACCCTACTGGATCCATGCACGTAAATGTTTCTCAGCTATACACGGAATACATGCGTAATGCTTCTTAGCTATACACGGAAAGATTCCAGAAAAATCGAAAATGCGTGGTTCGCTAAAAAAAGGTATACGCGATAAGGCAACCTGTTAAACGCTTACTTCTTCCCCTGGTCGCGTCAAAAACTGGCAGACAATTTGGTGGAGAAAACAAGACCAAATACGTACCTAAACTAAAACTGAACCTTACTAGGTAGGTACCTACTCTAAGAGATTAGCAGACAATATCTGGAGAGTAGTTCTCCGCGTTCTTTTATGTGTACCGATGATAAACATTAGTCTTTAGTGACATGGAATGGAAGACAATCAGTCAATATCAGCAGCAGGCGGCGCAACGAAGACGTATGAGTATCAAATTTCTTGTTTTTTGCTTAAGGTCTGGCCATTCACTCTAAATTCTGAAATATATTATACTAGCTTTTGCTAGCGGCTCCGCCCGCGTAAAATTTGTTTATCTATCTATATATATAAAAAGAGATGTCCTGGCTGACTGATTCATCATCGCAGAGCCGAAACTATTGAAGCTAGAAACATGAAATTTGGACAGTAGGTTCTTTTTATGATGTAAGGAAGGATTTTTTGAAATTCCTGCGGGATGGGGAATAAAAGGGGTTTATATTTTCG
>DWMR01001076.1:0-10244 GCA_018245355.1 Dalla costala | reverse complement strand
AAAAGGCGGTCTTATCGCTAAGAAGCTATTTGTTCCAGACAACCTTAAGGTACGGAGCCAAAATAATTAGATGTAGATGGCGGAGGCGTGGCGTACCTACTATAACATTTATGCAAAACGTTTTTCTATAGATAATATAATAGACATTTGCGTATTCCATCCCTAAGGTTGTGAAATGGGCTGTTCTAATTGGTTGTAAAGCTGCGGTGAACAGCTAGTTAGTTGCCTTTAAAATAAGTGTTTCATACGCAGGCTTCATGGTACTAATATGTAGCGTATGGAACGCACACAGATTCTACCTGGGTCCTTAGTCTTCGATGTGAGCGGATAATGTTAAAAAAATACAGATTTCTCCGGAAATATCTTTATTATCTAGGTCAGGGCGAAGATTTCGCAGCCACAGTATCTCTTTCGGTACATTTGATTATCATATTTTTGTTCCTCTCTCTTCATTGTTCCCTTGTGGTTCCGTATGGCTATTTGCATATTGAATTCGGATATAGTGCTCAAATTTATTACGCCCTTCAAATATATTGCGCTGTTATGGTCTGAGCACACTAGATCACGATATTGGAATAAAAGTAACGCCATTTTTGTTTTTACGTTATTATTATGCTGCCTTAAAGAACTTACATAGTGTCGCGGTTTCAGGACTCGAGGTTTGAATAAAATCTGTGAAGCTTGAGGAAACCGAGGAACTTTTATCTTGTGTGACCCGAAGGGTTCACCCTGGGAGTTCGGAGTCGAATTAGTTCTGTTATTAGTTACATCTGGAGGAGGCTTTCACCTGAGAGGGGTTCCCGCAATTTTCATAACCATAAAGTCATAATTATAATCAAGTTCAATTATTCAATTTCAATTCAATTTATTCAATTATTTTTTCTATTATTTTTATAATATTTGTATTTTTATTACTTTGCAAGAATAATTGAATGAATTATTTATTTAGGCGAGAAATAATTTTTTTTTTTATTTTATTTATTTTATTAGTTACATAGTCATATTTTTGTTTAATGGTGAACAAAAACGTCGTGAGTAAACCTGCATAATTGAGAATTTTGCATGATGATCTTCATCATCCTCATCACAACCCATCACTGGCCCACAACCTGAACTCGCATTTCTCAGAATAAGAAGGATTTAAGCCATAGTTCATTACGGTGGTCAACTGCGGGTTTTGGTATCGATGGCGGTTGAACCCGTGACTATCATGTGACTGATGTCAATCTCATACATTTCAAAATATTACTAATCGTCATCGTTTGTAGAATGTTATTACCTACTTGTTACAAATAATACTTTGTGTAGAACGTATGCACGTTAACTTTTTTGTCAAATACACACTATGTGAAGGGCACATTAGATGTGCAGTCTAAGTAGGACTGTACCCAGCTTTAGAGGGCTAAAACACTCGTTAGGGTGCTTTCGAAATACTGAAAAACTGCCCCGGTATGGAGGGATACCTCGAATCCCGAATACCTCACAAGGGAAAGCCAGGGCCACCGCGTTACATGAACCCGACTGACTAAGTGGGACTATGTGTTCGCACCTTTATCTAAAACACTACGCTTAATTTATTTGCTATACCGCGCATGTTACACAGAGGGATTGGCAAGAATTGTTTTTTCTACATGTAAAACTGAAATAACGATTATGGGCGGATATCAATTTTTATTCCTTTCGATGGTACAATGAGACTAGTGGCAAATATTTCACATGCTCGCTTACATTTATGTTGCAAACGCTGTCATTCTCATGACTAAGAAAGTGTTCGCATTAATTTGGGAAAAAATAACCTAACCTTCTTCTTTACGATCGAATTTTACGAGCCAATACACGCAGTAAATATTCGGTTCGATGTTATTCGAACGATGTTCAACGTTTGTTGGTTATACATAATATATGACGCACTTAGTATGTACATTGTACAGCTGTTAAGAAATGTCTGTAATCATTGTATAAATATTTTTTAGGGTTTTAATTGTTATAAGAAAGTACAAAGTTCTTAGAGAGCTTTACAAAAATATATTTCATACTAGTACTGATCTAACTGGCCTTACTTATACTAACAGTCCTATTATTATCAAATACATTTTTATATTTATACGTTTCACATACCTATAATATTCACATTTACAATTACATTTTTCAAAGTAAGTTGAAGTAAGTAGACATTTTTATATCTAGTAATTATTCCGTTGAGACATTAGTGGCCTAACCTACACAAATATGTTTATGTGCAATTATTACAAGCGCTGTCCCGCCACCAATTTTTTTGACGTGCCATTAATTCCTTGAAAATGTTATTTCGTTCACTGGCAATCCAATTTGTAGCACGGCATAAGAGAAAAATAAACTCCCAAAATGAAAATACGTTTTGAACACATCGTTCTTTCATGATGTCATTGTCTGTTGCAAAGGCTACGCGATCCCTCTTGAGAGATGACACGGATATGTGACGCTTTTTGTTCCATATGGTACGGTAACGTAACGAGTTGGGATGTGAGGGATGTTACGACCGTTCTCACCGCTAACCGAAACGTATCCGAATTATAAAAGAGAGGTGCGGTTACTAATCCGACTCCAGACCAAACGCAACCAATCCTTTAAAAAAGAGTTTTTTAAATTACTATGTGACTTTCTAAGGGATGCAGGTACTGCAAAGGAGACCAGAAGACACTTTCACAAGTCTCCTCTTCCATTGTAGCGCAAACCCATCGCCATTTATTAAGTCCTAGCTTTTTTAAATGTAATATTGACTGAATGGCGAACTAAAATGGTCAAGGTTGTCAACGCCTGGGGCACTTAAGACCCACACTCTCAAATAAAAATAATAGTGATACCTAATATTTGTCTGTTATTCCAGCATATGTTCAACCCTTCTGATTCTAAGAGGAGACCAGCGCCCAGTCGTTCATTTTAAAACAAAATCTTCAACATGTTAGGACTCTCGGATTGAGTTGAGTCTCTAGGATTTAGTTACGTTGTTTCAACCGTTGTAATCTTTTTAAAAGCGACGAGATTTTGTTTTTTTCCAAGCATAGTCGAACATTTTCTCGGACTTTTACCCGGCATGGTTTAAACTAACGAAACACTGAGAATAGAATGGACAGAGTCCGAATTGCTTCAAATTTATTTTATCCTTGTTTTGAAATAAAAACTGTAAGTATATCCGTATATACCTACTTAATAATATCCGTTTATCAGATCTGAACGCATCCCTATAAATCCTCGTGGAAATATTGGAAGTCTGTTTTTACCCAACCGCGCGATCACAGATGTAATCTTTATGTAGAGGTATCTAGTGCACTAGAATTAGCGTCGTGGCTTCGTTCACATTTACCTGAGCTTTTAGGTCAAACTATACAGTTCTGAACCGTGAAAATTAATAGAAAAGAGAGATACACTTTTGTTTTCATTTTCGTTCAAATATGCACAGTTCAATATCTTTTTTAATTATGTTGCCGCCCACTTGAATGACAACGCTCAACCTTGATGGGACCAAAGAAAACCGATGTAAATCAATTTTGGTAAGGCTAAATTTTACTTTTTAAAGACGTACATTAACAACAACATTAGTAATAACATGGTTTTAGCAGAGCGTTTAGCGTTATTAAATCACACAACTAACTAACACTTACATTAACACACGACTATCTAACTAACATTCTCTCATACAGTCCTATTTCAGTACTATTGCATGCTCGATGTCATTACATAAAAAGACAACATGATTAAAAATAGAAAACTCTTAATAGAGCTACAAGTTTTCCAACCAAGTATCAGATTATAATGACCACGGCAACTCAGAAGGAACATTGAGAGCAAACAGAAAACCATTAAAACTAACATAGAAGTAAGTTAGAGAAAGTTTTAGAACTATTGTGGCAACCCTAACTAATATTATAAATGCGAAAGTAACTCTGTCTGTCTGTTTGTCTGTTACGCTTTCACGGCCAAACCGCTGGCACAATTGTAAAGAAATTTCATACGGAGTAAGTTTAAGTGCCAGGTGGTAGAACCAGGTCACAGTACCTGAGTTCGCCCGGGGCGGTACCACCGCCGCACCTATTTCCACCGTAAAATAATTATTTTTCAACAATTGTGTTTCGGACGGAAGGGTGCGGATGCCGGTTACACTTATACTTTAGTCCTCAGGGGAAGCAACGTACCTGCGACCAGCTTGGAATAGAACAAATACTAACCATTACTAACTGGGCTACTAATTCTTACTAACAGGCCTTACTGTCACAAACAGTCCTAACACCCATCGTCCCATTACTAACGAATACTAAGGAACTAATATTTTTATTAACATTTATTTATTTATTTTATTTTTATTCACTAACAGTGGTTGGTGGGACTGCAATTTGCTACTCTCATGATATAATACAAACAAAAAAATTGTTGTTGCCGGTGACTTTGTCCATGTTCAGTTTAGTTTTTCACCATACCTATTGCAAAAACTATAGGAAAGCCCTAATACATCCACCAATCCACACTCGAGCAGCGTAGTGGAGTACGCTCTAGATTTTCTGAAAAAAAAGTGGAAAGATCCCTGCCCTGCAGTAGGCGGCTCATGAATCACCAAACACGTGAATTGTAGTAATTAATACGCTGTTCCCGTTAATCATTTTATAAGAAACACACTGGTTGAGCAAGTTTATCAAGGATATACCATACCATACCCTAACTCCAGTTTTACTCATCCCATCGTGAGGAGATAGATTTTAAGTTCAAAAACGCCGCAAGAACACACGGACAAACAAAACTCTAAAATAAAATTGTTTGGGTTCCATTCCTATGAAAACCGAAGTGGAATTTTCATAATGTATCTTCAATGTACAGACACGGCTACGTTACGATCTTAAGTGGAGATAAAACTTTTCCAGGATGTTTTATGTGTCTTATGTTAGTTTAGTAGGAAGTATGAGTAGGTCAAATGACTTGGAAATTTTTCCACATGATCTTACCTTTTATAGTAAAAAATACTGGTAATGTTCTACTCACGGAGACGAGCTAATAGGGAAAAATTGTACTCGACTACAAATTGGTCACCCATACAAGCTAACACAGTGTACACACACACACACATGTACCAGTACGATTGTACGAGTGTAGTGTGTACGAGTATTTTGTTATTCTGGTCGTGCGATTCAAATTGTGCAAATTTATATTGGTTCTCAAACGTCGCAAAATTATAGTTTTGTCCTATTCCATGAAAGTAATAAAGTACTTAGTTATTTTCTTTGTTTTTACTTATTATTTCCATCACTGACATATATTATAGTTTTTAACTTTTAACAAGGTTTTAACATGTTAATATAATGGTTATCTAGTTCACCCAACGACTACAGAGCCAATGTAGTCATTGAGTTCACCGTTTCGCATCAGGTTAGACCAATACTTAGACATGGATGATGAAAAAATAAAATAAAAATAACAGTGGTCATAGCTCATTATTCCTCCAAGGCTCCAAGGTCCAAGGGTCATAGACTCATAGCTATAGTGACTTCCATGCAAAATCCATATGACAGACTACTGTCGTCTTTGACGTCTTCGCTCATTCTAATTAGTCATTTTCGGACATCAATATTTTGCAATATATAAACAACAATAAAATTGGCAGACTGCATTTTAAATATTTTTAACATTTCATGCACATATTCACACAGATATTTCTGTAAATAGATTTTGATTTTGAAACCATGGATTCGAATAGGAATTTTCCCCAAAAACGTCGACTACCGAAGCTTATGGCTTGCATGACGAAGACTAGTTTAGAAAACCTTCGAAACAAAGCTTTGTTTAGCTTAGATGCGCTGGATGCAAAAGGAATTCGAAGGTAATAATAACATAGAGGTAATTCTGTCGAGTATTGTTATGTAGTTCAGAGACAAATGAATTCAGAGTAAAGCCTATTGGTTAAGACTGTAAGTCCTACGCGGGAGGTCCAGGGTCTAAATCCCAGGCATGCGCCACGGACTTTTAGAAGTTGTGTCTTACGTGTGTTTAAAACAATTAAATATCACTTGCTTTATCGACGAAGGGCAACAAAGTATTTTTTTTAATAAAAGAGACACAAACGGTCATACGGACCACCTGATGGGGGGATGGTAATAGGTTGTCGGTGCCTATAAACTTGCGCAACACCATACAATATTAAATTAGCAAAAATATCTGTGAAAAGGGTGGCTCACTTTAAAATTCGAGCTCCTTTCATTGTAGAGCCAGTAGAGCAGAGGCGCGCAGTGGTTTAACGTTTACGCTTCCCATAAGAATTGTCAGTAATGATAAATTAAATCACCGATAAAACTGAAAACAATCTTTTTTCAAATGGTTATTTGTAAAATAAGACTATTTTATTGCTTCGTTGTTTAACTTCTTTAAAGGCGAAAATTTCCACTCCATGAGTGTCTTGTCCTCGAACTTAAAGAATTAGGATATACGGAATCGTCGGACTATTTACAAGATCTCATTTATGATAACCTCCAACTACTTGCTGAAGATGATATAGGGATTGTAGTTGATCTACGAAAAAAAGAGGATTATTTGGAAGACATTGCCGCTGGGCTCATTAGAGCTGAAAAGGAACGAGACCGAGGTATAGTCTAACTAAGCTTTATGCTACGTACCTAATCACCTCATCACAGTTATAAGATTATCTCGTCAGAATGGGAAGGATTTAGGCCATAGTCAAGTTTATTAGCTAAGTGCGAGTTTCATACGAAGGCTTTGAGAAAATTATTCAGAACTCATGCGGTTTTCCTCGCAATATTTCATTACCGTTAAAGCATTTAATTTTATGAAATTAAATGAAAAGAAGTTGTACTTTCGAAGAAACCCGGGTGGGTTTCAGATCTTCAGAGCAAAGGCAAACGTCTCTGCTCTATAATTACTTTAGCATCCTTTCAGATAACACTAAGAAAGAATGTTTGGAGTTGCTCGCGCTGGCACTGAATTATGCTGAAAAGGGGAAAGGTATTCTCTGGTTGGCGGAGAAGTTGTTCCTCGCAGCCATTGCTGTGTCCAGCCAATACTTGGTCGACGGCGGCCGGCAGAAAGCCTGCTGCAAATACCATTACGCCAAGTTCTTACTGGACAAATGTATGTTCAATCAATTTTCATTATTTATTTAAAAACCTGATTATTATTTGTTTTGCTCCTTTGGTTGACGTCGTCTTCTAAAGTCTCCCAATTGCAAATAAAAAATAGTAAATGTAAAATCATTTTAGTTCAAATCAAAAGCATTTAAAAAGCCGGTCCTTGCATTGTTAGCATTAGCACCGACAGAAAACATTTTCATGTTTAAGCTTTTCCTAATTAAAATATTATGTGTGTGCAAATACAAACCAGACAGAGCTATTATGAGTTGAGCCATTTAAGCAACAGCTAGCGACACGTTAACGTTTACGTTTTTGAAGGTCACGTCATAATGTAGGGAATAAGAGTAAGTAGCGCTTCTAGCGGACTCGTCAATAACTAAATCTGTTATCTCAAAAGTATCTTTATGCTAGAGATTATATGTTCTTTGGCTTATATTGTGTCGAACGGGTGACAACTTGTCTTGCCAGTGAACGTCCTACGTAATTTTTGTTACGAGTTAAATTGAATTAAATGCATACGTAATTAGGGTACTAATACCACGGCATTTTGCGAGTCAGTTCGCGTTTAGACTCGCAATCGTCGCTTAAAGAGGCAACTCATAATAGAGGAGATATTAAGGAGCGTAGGCTTAGAGTAGCTTAGGTATTTAATAGCGGATATAACACTGGTTTGACTTATTTATTAAACAATCAATGATTAAACAAAAAGGACTGCCCTGAGGCCATCTCCACACTGACGACTATGACATGTGGACATTGTTATTTAAGTAATCATAAGGCTGCAGCAGTGTATAAATATAATTACTTAATAAATAATGTCTTTCTGTATAGTCATTCTCAAAAAAAAAAACATTAAAATACCAAAGGCTATGACACTGAAAGCCATATTGATATGATAATATAAACACCTATTTACAATTTTAACCATTCCTGCAAAATTAAACAATGATAAGAGTGCGTAGCCTCAATCAAAAATACAACAAGAACTTAATTAAAATGTCAATTAATCTAATTAATGCTTTACACGTCATTTGTTTTTAATTTATGATGTCACACGATGTTTTTTTAAGAAATTTGTATTGTGTACGAATTGGTACGATTATATTGCTCTATGGCATAATATGGCAGGCACGTGAATAGGTTCTGAGGCCATAGTCCACTACGCCGAATAAGCTGGGCGGTGGAGTTGACCCTTGAGAACATTATGAAGATCTTTCAGGCAAGCAGGTTTCCTCGTGATGATTTCTGTCTCGTTAAAGCATGTGAGAGGGCCTGTCAGCGTTCAAAATATGAAAATACTTCTCTATGGTGGTAGTAAGTAGTGGTAGTATGGTGGTAGTAAAACAATAGTTTTATAATTGTTAATATAGTTCCAGGCGGCGATACTGAAGAACCGTTTCTCATCCTTACGGAGGTCAGAGATAGCGCAATTGGGAAGGTACGTACTCATTTTACACTTTTTGCCACCTACAACAAAACAATGCATTGATTTAATTTTACTTGTTTGAGCATTACGCGAAAAAAATTTAATTTATTTTCTTTGTCCAATAACCCTGGGTCGACTTGAATATTTTAATCGCTAAATCTAAATATTGTACGAGTTGATCTAGATTTATAATAAAAGAGAGGTCGTGTCGTGTAATATAAAGGGGAGGTCACTTCACGATCAATACAATTAAATGTAACAGAAAGAAACTTATATTAATATTCACATATGAATAAAGTCTGAACGTTATGTGGCCGTTATTGTGAAGGAGAATAACTTCTCGAATTAGTTGTTCAATTCTTATGGAACGAACGTAGAGGGGGTTATTTGGTGAGGCGTGTTACGGAAGTAGTGGTTGCAGAAGTGACGTTACCGATGATCATGCGCAAACTGTCTTATTTAGTCACTTCAGATTGATGGATGCCATGGTATCTGGAACTTAGCATTGGCGGATGTTCGCCAAATAGTCTATGGCTGTTGTTTTATGAAACATTCGTCCAATGACCGTTCAGCTTATTCATTTGAAAAGTCAGTAAATAGTACTCATTCGGATGTTATTCTGACAGTCCGACATTATAAATTTTTTATCTACTACATATTTTATAACATAAACTTCTACTTGCACGTTTACTCCTAGCGCGTGCACACATTGATACATTCACCAATTTTTTACCTGGCTTAGACGCTCACGATAATAAACAGCATACACGTATTTGTGTGAAGATCATGCAAAAAATTTATGTTTAAAATGCCACTACGCGACGGTCAAAAAATACTTTTGACAGCACCTTTTCGGCTGACAACCGTGTCTTGGCTTTCACGGGGACGATCATGTTCTTCTACTTCAACTTGTTTAGGGACGGAAACTTTATGGCAAGAAAACACGCAAGCTTGTAACAAATGTTTCATCTGCGACAGTTCCCAACACGCAGAGACCTTTTACATATGTTTCATCTGCTATCTGTGCCGTTAAGCTTTGCAGAATATCCGCTGGCCGTACCTTCACAATCGAGAAATTTAATAATACCGCCTTATTATTATTTGGGAATCCGGATGCAGATCTAAAAGCCAGTACAACTCGCATGGATCTATTGTAGTTTTAAATGGGGTTACCATTTAGTTTATATCTGATCCCAAGGGTAAACGGTTAAGATAAAACTGGTACTTCTTAATTTGATTAATTTAGAAATGTCTATTTAACATAGGACTGGCCACTTTACGAAGCTGAGAGTGAAGGAGAAGAGGTACCACCAGACACGGTATTCGCCGCCACAGCGCTACAATTACACAGAGTTCTGCTAAGTAAAGCTAGGAATTCACGCAAGCTAGATCCGCCGAAATCGGAGAGGCTTTCACGATTAGCCGAAAGGAGGGCCAGAGATGGTTAGAAGCCTTTTAAATCTTCTCCAAATTAAATCAACATAATATATCTTTTAGTATATAACTTAAGTGGTCGTCTCTTTGTTACGCCAGTGCAATGACTAAGATTTTTTTTCTTAACCGTCACACTGCTATTTTTACTGCGCCTTTTATATAATAACTAGCTGTTCCGCAGCTTCGCCTGCGTGGAAATTGTTTCTTCATACAAAGTTAAATACCCCATTTCCTCCCGTTACAATGTATGGGATTTCCAAAATCATTTTTAACTAGCC
>DWMR01001075.1:0-10246 GCA_018245355.1 Dalla costala | reverse complement strand
ATCTATTTGTGAAGGAACTATTAGAATCGGATCAGTGGTTCCAAAGATTACCCCGTACAAACATACATACAAACATTACCTCGTTATAATATTAGTATAGATTGTTATATACTCATACACTAAGGTTTGACGACTTCAAGAACTTATAGAAAGCCAACAGGGATTAAGTTCGTCTCTGATATACCTACCTAATTAGGTACCTTAAGATATCGAAGTAATTTATCTCCTAAGGTATTAAGGTCTACCGTTAATTCAGTTTAATACTTTAATAACTGTGTGACTTTTCATAAACCATTAATACATGAGATATGTCAGCTCAAGTAAATGCCGGTCCACACGATGCGTTGTGGCGCCGCTCCGGCGTTCAGTTTAGGCTTGAGCTAAGTAACTACGATTATTGATTGATACTTCGCCCGATACGAGCGTATGTAGGTAGTGGCAACCCACTACCAAGTGACTCTTTTCGCGCCACCTATTCGCTGAGATATTGATACTGGTGCGAGGAGGTGAGTGTCGCTTCTTTACATACATATTTATTACATACTAGCTGACCTCCGCAGCTTTGCCCACGTAAAATAACTTTTATTCTTTAGATTCTATAAATTGTCATAACTTTTTAATTGATGAGCCGATTGAAATAAAACGAACACCTAGTGAAACTTACAACAAAACATTAGTGAAAACTGCATCTAAATCGGTTAAGCCGTTTCTGAGATAAGCTGGTTCTGCCGGTTAAAGTAATTTGCTCTGAACTGAATTTAAAAAATACCAAATGTATCTTTATTTATAGATCGCAGGCAATATTTTTTTTTAGTTTTATTTTCTAAATGGTTTACGAGTTGTTTTAAAGCCGCTTAGTAAATCATCATTCTATTGAAAACTATATCAAGCAAGCTACAACGAATCAAAAAGTCTATTATATAGTTAGTAGCTATTAAAACAACATACATAATCCGGTATTATTATAATATTGACTATGCTAGTCTAGAAACAATACAATAATTATTTTAATAAGATGACTCAATTCAATGTTTTGCCATTTACATCACATCACATTAAGTAAAAGAATCCGCCTTTGGCGCGTATAAATCAGAATATTCATAATATTATTATAATAGATATAAAGGCTTTCATAGGAAGTGTGTATACGAAGTTTTACCATTAAACTCAAAAATAAATTACAATATATATTCTAATAGCACACTAAATAACTAAATAAGTACATACTTATTGTTAAACCAATAACAAAAATATTAAAACAAAGTATTGCTTGTTTTTAATAAATTTAGTCAATATAATTTTGTGATTGTTTAAATATACACATAAACATGAAATTCAACATCATTTATACATACTGTTTTAGTTTCGTAAGGAAAATTGGATAAACTTCGTAATAACACAACCAATTCAAACCTGTGAAGCCTAAAACTTAGCCAAATCCGAAAATTATATTTTTCAATCGTAGTCTCACTTTTACCACTCTCCAGTACCTTTTAAACATTTCTAGTCATAATACTTAACTGTACTTACTAAATATGATTTTAAAATGTGTGAACAAGCTTCTTAATGTAATAATAATAATAAAAAGTATTAGTTAAACTTTTAATTTTAAATTCTATGTATAGATTTCAAGATTTTCTTTTATTTTCATATATATATATATAGATATATATAAGTAGTAATTTATCTAACTATGACTACTTCTAGTGCACTATGTTTTAGCTGTGGTCAATACTAAGGCTTGTCGTGAAATATGTGCCCCTAAATATTATCCAAAAATAGGTATAATGTTCTAAAATAATTATTGCTTACCGATGACAACAAAAATATGTTTATAAGTATTTAAAAAGAAGTAAAATGTAGTATTACACTAAAATTTATACAATTAAAAATTCCAGTAGGATTAAAATACATCTTGTGGTATAAATAAAAATATATCCATCTCCATTACACAGCTGTACACACGCATTTCGTATCATTTTCAAGGAAATATTTCGTAAGTATGAGAAGTTAGGAGCACATATTACGGCCGCACTAAAAAGCGTTCTATTATATTCAACTGTTTGTGACGATTGCGTGGATAATATAATACTCTTTTCTATAAATTGGAGTAACTTTTACCACAAAAATATCGTTGCTTTTAGAAGATCTGCGTTACCGTTAAAAATATTGTTTTTTTCTTTTTTTATCCCTTATTTTTCTTTTTTTACTCACGTTTCTTTAAATTTATCATATCATCGGCGCCCCGGAAGCAATCGTGCACACTATCCAAAAATATATATACATGACCACTAGCTAAACGAACTATCCATTTGGAGAACAAAAGGAGAGAATTTTCGTGGAAAATTAATACATCAAAACTTTTTGGCGTAATACATTTCGAAATACTGGTTTCGTACTCGCCAACACTACGTATACATATATAAATATAACATCTTAAAATTAGCAATCCAAAAATATAAAATGTACATGTAGCATACGTGCGCCCTCAGGTGCCCCGTGCCTCGCAAGCGAAACGCGTCTTTCACTAAACGTACTTCCCACTTCGACAATGTCTGTTTTCGCTTGTAACTTGCTAACTGTAATGCGACTTGTCGGACACAACTGGACGGTTATACTCGAACTGCGTCGCGTTACATTCATTATCCTCCTCCATTAGCTACCGGCATACAATTAGCGACTTTGGGATATCCAGTACACTAATCTAACCCTATCAATCGATATCATTAACATTCTGTACCGCAAAACGTTCTATGAATCACTATTAGCTGTATATCGAAGTTGCTAATAGCATTCCGGATTCCACTTTCATTATGACAACTCTGGGCCTTTCATATCTTACTAAAAGTATTTAATTAGTGTGGAATGAAGGAATTGAAAAGAACAAATTTATAAAATTAAAACTTAAAATAAAATTTGAAGTAAAACAACGCCAACCATATCTGTTTTGGAAGAGGAATTTAGTAAAGTAGTCGAACAAATAAGTATTTGATTCAAAGTAAGTGAAGATTCTGATCCAAGGCCCTGCACAAGCAAAGCAATCTTAGTCGTTCGAAACTTTTGCTTTATAAAAATACGAATCGAAAATATCTTGACGGCAGCACGTCGTCTTATGGTTAAGCTATGATTACTCCTATCTTACACTATGAACTATATAACTACGTTAAAATATCAGAGAATCCAGAAAAAGGGAATATTTAGGTAGTTATTTCTATATTTAAGTGGTGCACAACCTTATTTTTTTCATGAACGCTAGTTTCGTATGGCAATTAGCTTTATCGCTAATCTAAAAAAAAAGTATACAACTATCTAATGAACTAAGTTTAGAACGTATTGATAATCAAATATCTCAATAGTTATTGAAGTAGGAACTAGGGGTAGGGGAATTGAAGGACTGAAGAATAATGTACATTGAAGTCATAATGTAAACTTAGTCAACAAGTACAACAGTTAAAATTAACAAAGATAAACTCAAAATGAAAGATTTCATAAGATTGAGGTTTAATCTACAGAAATGTTACGAGTCCTTAGATTGTTTCTTTTGACCGTCTAAGGCTTTCATTGCATAGACTAAAAAGATAGTTAACCTATTTAGGCTGGAATGAAACCTATACGGTAAACTTTAGACCAATAGTAAAACTAATTATTTTTTTCTTAATTACGATAAAATCTCAAAATACTCACAGCTCGTCGGGTTTATTGTATTATACGCTAGGTGCATCTACTTTAGAAGAACAGTGGCTTTTAATAATTTGAATTTGTATTTAACCTACTTACTTTAAACTCCACCGTTGAAATTATTAAGAGTCTTTAATTGTTAAGTTGACTTGATCTCATAACTTGCCAACACAAAATAGTAAGGAGTCTTGTATCAAGTGCTTCGCAATACGAATTGGATTGCGAAAATCAACATTAATAATATTAATGAATTTCGAACTTAGAAAAGAGATTGCCAATATTACTGATAATCTAGGTTAATTACTTTACATCCAATTTAGAGTTTTCAAAAATATGATTCCAATAAACGCCCTAAACAAATTTCTCAAAAATACGTTATGAAAATATAATACAAATACGATAAAATTTATACTAAATATAACCCTGTCTATGACCTGAAGAGTTCAACTAAAATGATAATTTAAATCCAAACTCTGAACAAGTCACCTCAAAATAAAACATAAGGAAACGGCAAGAGATAATCGAACCAAAATGGGATAGAAGAGATTGTATAAGAAGGTCAAAACATCGGTTCAAAATATTTTTGAGAGGAAATAGGAAGGTTATTGTAGAAACAATGTTAAAATTTCAATATCCAAGGCCTGAGTTATCTCACAACTCCGTGAAACCTGTTAAGGAAGTGTTTTGTATTTGGTTTGTTGATGACGATAATGACTGGAATTCTAAATATGAGTCTTTAGTAGTATGTTGATTTTTAAATCTATAGCTTCTAAGTATAAAGTGATCAACAACTAAATTATTGGGGTAGATACCAAAAACAACAAATTTGCAACTAAATGGTATATTCCTACGTTTTGAAGTTAAATTATAGGTCCTTCTCTATCCGCCATCATTGTAATTACATAATCCACCAGCTAATTGTGCTAAGTATTCTATTAAAATCCGTGACGATATAAATACTAATTAAAATGCTGTTCAACTCTAATGTAACCTTATTAGTGGCAATAATCCATATTATGCTAAAACGAAGCTTCAACAGCATTCAAGTAATTTATATCGCCATACTTGACCTCACTATTCGGACCTAAAATTAAACCTGCGATATCTACATCCGCATTGCATTGCCTATACTTAGCAGCTACAGAAAATTAAATAGCTAAATCTAATTATAAAGTCTTAGATACACTTTAATGAACATCATAAAAACTGAACTCTGCTTCAATACGTATTTTGTTATTATTTCCTATGGGCCTGCTAGACTGGTGTGTTTTCAGGTCACATTTTAAACAAAAGCTCAAGTAGTAGGTCTTCATCGGCATTCATAGGTGATTCGGGTGCTAAGTAGTCAATAATCCTGAAAAGAATATTCATTTGAAATTTTGTCTGTAAATGAATTTATGGAATTGACAGTTGGTGATAACGGTTACTTTATTAAACCTTGGGCGATTTTAGCTTTAACCGATTTTGTCTATTCACGTGTTCCAAAATGTATCACCTCTTTGTTTTCTTGAGTTTTATGATTTGGTTTGGCTTTGGATTTTTATTGAACTTACCGATTAGGCATGGGTTGTGTACTGGTGGTGGCCAGCGACGAGCTTTGGTGGGCAGCCGGGCAAAGCCGGGCCACCCTCACGTTTTCTGCTCGCGCGCTCTGCAACCTATGTAAAATAAAATAGAATTCATATTCCTATAACATTATTCAGTTTCCCCCATTTTATTACTCTAAGTAATGTTTCCTACAGTTAATATTGGTACAAACGTATTTGAAGCACTGACCTCATTCGATAAACAATCTGTGGTCGCTCATTCAAACCACGTGTACAATAATGTAATGAGTGCTTTGAAATGTTAACTTACGTTTGTCGAAAATTCCTCCCAAGTACTAGAAGCGTGGAATAAAGAAATCATCGGATTAATACTACAATTTAGAAAGTCTCTACTTTGTTTCTGAAGGACTGTCCAAATAACGTGGTTAGGTAAAATATTCACCACTCTAAATTTTGAATTTTTTTACCAATCCAGCAATATTTTAAAAAGTAATTCTCAATCGGAATCCATTTACGCAAACAAAACGGCGTACCTCCTTAAAAAGATTATCAAAGCGCTACAATGAACACGAATAACATCGGGACGTTTCAAATCGAGACCGTTTTAATTACGAACGAACTAAGCAAAGAAACTAAGAAGGATTAAGCGAGAGAAATACTGTAGACGAAATGAAACTTGGCTTACTGACTTGGCTCACAATAGATGGGTAAAATAGAAGCGATAAAAGTATTTTCCCATTATAGACTGTATTTTGATCAACATTTTTAGTTTTTTGTTTTTGATCGCCACGCTTGTCGCCATTCTGTCCAATCTCAATTAAAGAAGGTGAAAAAGTTAAAGCATCTTCATCTTCAATAAATAATAAATATGAGAATTCACTACAATTACAGAAACTACAAAGGATAATCATCATCAATAACTCAATACTGGTTTAGTTCTTGATACGAGTATCCTTATAGGTGAGTATGCAATTAATGTTTAAGCCGCCAAATTCATTGAGAAGCAATTAAAACTTGGATGATTTTTTTCTGTTAATTTCACTGGTTCATTCATTACGATGTATGATAACTAAACAAGTTATGTATTGTCATACGATAAAACTTTAACGATTTATTTATTCGTGGATGGCACTACAATATCCTTATTCCATCCGAATTAATGTGATATTGGATTAAGAAAAGCCGGCGTTCGTTCATGAAAGTGATAAGCCAATAGATTTCTATACAGTCATTTTACTAAACCAACTTCGTCGGAATCGGTAACTTCCTTATTAAAATCCGTGCAAACTTTGAAGAGCTCAAATTTTTGGTCGAATTCCATTTCCCTTTTAACCTTCCCGGGTCTTCATTATAATATTCGGAGGTATCGAATGCGTATCAGTGGGTTTTAAGGGTCGTCCTTTGATGAGCAATCGAAGTTTGCAAATGAAGCTGGCATTGTGAGAAAATATAAAAGATACATTCGATATTTCAACCATGACTCATTTTATGGCTTCGTTTGCTCGCGTAATAACGATATCTAATACGTCTGTAAAGCATTGAATGTTTGCCATTATTACAATTAGATCGGTGCTTCCTTTTTTATAAATTGATATTGTATTTCTTGCTTCTTCGTTCAGATATTGAAATCTTAATGATTTGACTGCTTTTGGTGTGAATGTACTTCATTGATATATGAAAGCTTTCGTGCTCTGATATAGACGTTATAGAATTGTATTTTCTTCTCGAATCCCTCGTATGACCTTTCATTCAACATAAATCAGTCTAATCTCTGATAGTGCAGACTTCAGGCCATTACGTTATGCACTGTAGCACTTAACTTTGTATGGTACTTGGCCAGAGTGTTTAGTAAAGATTTAACTGAATAAACTTCTTTTACGGCGCTTTTCTGAGGCGCCGTAAAAGAAAGAATCCAGAAAAAAATCCCAAGTGTTTAGCAATAAAAATAAAAGAGCAGTGTTGCTCATGAAAGTGGTAATTAATAATTGAGGTATGGTCTGAAGAAATAGCAAACTCTTTTGATAGGCTGATTTTTTTGGAAGAGGGCCTGAAAGGGGGTTTGAAATGCCCTCCACGCGGCTAGTCACAGACATTAATATAACAGCAAGCGATTGCATACAAATAGTAGTGGATGATAATAATCGGCATCCTAGTTTTCTAATTTATGACAGTGATGGTTGTAGTATATTGAACGAAAAGCCGCATAACCGCGAAAGTATTAGAAAAAAGAAAGAAGGAAAGATTTTTTATTTCTAGAAACTATAGCCTTAAATACAATAGAGATCATAACAAGTGTGATTTAGCGCTAATATGCGTATTATTAATATCCAAATCTTAAGAAACTGCATGATAAGTATATTATTATTTACGAATGTTGCAATGTTTATATGATTTCGTTTATCTGATTTTAGAGACTAATCAGGTAATCATATTTGTTCGTTTCAACTCGCTTACTTTTCAAGTAAATAATTCTTATTCTAATCTTGGTTTGTAGCTTTGTCTTTTTTATTTGGTATTGTTAAGCTAATTTTTATACCGCCTGATAAAAGATTTTTGTGTTTGGATAGCGATGAGAACCTATAATTGACTTTTGGGTTTGTCTTTATTATGGACGTGTGTTTCTGTCGTATTTAGTTTCTTTTGCCAATCGTAGTAAACTTTTAATATTTTTCCAAATTGTATAATTATGTCTATAATGTATATTATCACCAATAAATAATTTAAGGATCATATCAGTGATCTATGGAAGCGACCGTTGCCAGCACCTAATTAAAGAAATTTTCAGTAAATTTGACTTACTTGATTTTGGATTGTCTCATGAATTGTTGAATCTTCCTTGCTGCCTGATTTTGTCGCCTTTGGGAATATGTTCGCCTGTATAAATTTAATAGAATTTTGCATAATTTAATGATTGTTGAGTAATCGAAAGCTTAAAGTGAATTTGTAACATATTTGTAATTATGTTTTGCATTTGATTACTTGGTAGTAATCACTATGTATCTCTGCACCCTTTAACATTTGCCCTTTAACGGGTTGAGAATCATTACCGGCAACCGTTGTTTAATTAAATGGGATGGGTTAGATGCGTATCACCTTGAATCCGACTGATAATGATAAAAGTTAAACAACAAGCTATTTATTTTCATCATTATTTATACTTATTGCTGAGTTCTCGATATTATCATTTGATTGTACCTAATTTATCGCTTCTTACGCGCTTTATTACGCTGTTTTTAGCATTGTTAGCAATAGTAGGTGTAAGTCATTATTGTAGACTGAACCTATGTGCATCGATGTCAACTTAACACTTACACTTTAAGTTGCTTTCACTTAACACTTACACTTTAAGTTGCTTTCCCTTAACACTTACACTTTAAGTCGCTTTCACTTAACACTTACAGTTTTACGTTGCTTTCACTTAAAACGTACTTATTACTTGTTAAGCAGTACAGCGCTTCTTTATAATGTCCGCTCGATTCGCTTTAGGCTTACTTCACTTCCATTATTAGGAGACATTCCATCGAATCGAGAATTTCGTTAATACTTTTGGTATTTCAAATGAAATATATGAAAAACTGATACAAAGTTACAAAAATAATACCCTGGGCTTTACTGATATGATTTCTGATCTAAATGGTACCAAATGGTCGTTATGCTTATAAAACTTAAGTTGAACGTGTGCAGTAGCAAAGCACTAAAAGTGTAAAGATGGCTGCCGACAGTGATATTTAAAACGAAGTCAAAATAATATTAAATAGTGCAGAGATTCTGACGGTGGCACTTACTACAAGTAAACAACTGCTTAGTTCGAGAACATGAGCATAAAATTTTCTTAATGGAGTTGCAATGATGCCAGTCACTGAAAACGGAAAGCAATGACCAGCACAGAATGTGTCCAGAATCGAGATAAGAGAGATGCACTAATGACGACGCTTGGTGCGAATTTGCCAGACTTAGGCCCATTTCAGAGTATTTTGGGAGAGCCGGCCTCTGAAAGAGCTATTCGCATCTATGCCATTGTTAGTGCATCTCTCAAAAAAAGTGGACAATGATTGTAGTCTTATATTGTTTTTTTATTTTATTTTACAGACATGATATTAATTTTGGTATGTTAAACAATAAATAAATAAAAATAAAAATAAAAAAGCCTTTATTTCTACTACCAATAAACAGAACATAAAACAAAAAAATATATATTAAATATTGGTATATAATTATAATAAATACCATACCAATAAATTTGATATATTAAATTACAAAAAGAAATTGGTAAATATTTTTTTTGGTAATATATTAAGTACATAAATATAATCTGTAATATAGAGTAAGCTTCTAGAGGGTTGACATGTACAGTAGTACAAAAATCCGTAAAAAATATCCGTAAAATGCCCAGTCGAGATGATCAAATCTGGCAAGTGGTCAATTAGATGACACAAGCAATAACAAAGCACCAGTCCCATCCGCATTGGAGTAGCGTGGGGGATCACGCATCAGGTCTGCTGTTCTGAGAAAAGACCAGTGTTCTGAAGCGGCCACTATTGTTCTGTAGTCGGTTCCCGGCCACAATGGGTTGCATCCAAGCAAAAAACAAAGAAGTCGCCAATTCGTCGTAGGCTGTGCAAAGCCGCACAGCGCTTTAAGAAAGCCTTGGAAGCAAGATTTACCCACACTATTCCAATTCGCCGTATAGTAACTGAGCTCACGCTAATTTCATTTACGAAATAGTACGATTAAAGTTATGCGTCTCGGCAATTTTCGTCTATTTCCGGAAATACGAACGCGTGATAAATATATTTAATCTAGAACTGATACAACTGGAACTTAATAATGGACGTATAATGTGTATGTGTTTCAATAGTGGTTTCATCAAATCCTTATAGGCTTCTTATAGGTAAGTAAATGATCGATGATGATTATGAAAGTTTTTCAAAATGTAAAATAGCATTTTGACGTGACAACGTCTTAAATTAGGTTGCGGCTCGGAGTCACTCATGAAAAAGTGTAACGCCCGGTAACGTTAC
>DWMR01001074.1:0-10251 GCA_018245355.1 Dalla costala | reverse complement strand
ACATGATTAGACGAAATTAAACAATTTGACAACTAACGTCGTGCACGGACGATACGTGATGAGAGTAGGTAGCCTGTCTCTTTCAAAGACTTCTTCTCAAAGAGTATATATAGTAACTTAAACTTAACTTAACATAAACTCAACTGAATGATGTATGACTATATAGCACCACCACCACCATAGTTATAGAAGCGCGCTGGTATACCGTATCTGACATATTCGTTGCTTTTCTGATGTTGTGTTTTCCAAATTATTATAGTTTCTTAATTCGTGTACAGTTGCCTCGTTCTTGTACTTGGCATAATATGCCGTTGGCATGATAACAGAATAAGAAAGAAAAAAAAAGTTCACGGTCATAGTCTATGAATAGCTATGCTATGATCAATGTTATGTCAATAATGTCATTACATGTCGTGTCATTAACATTAAGTCATTATTTATTTGTTGGAGTGGGCGAGACATAAGATTTTACGCAAGTGCACAATTCATATAAATGTTTTAGGGCAGTAGAGTTGATTGTTTAATTTTTTTTAATATTCCATTATGGGGGTTATATTAGGTCTTTTGAAGTTAATTATAAAAATCTTCATCTACATAGCTATAGTAATCGCAATCATTCTTTTAATACCTAATCTGCCGCCGTATACAAAGTTTAGCAGCATCGAGTAAGTTTATAACTTTACACGTCCGCCAAAATGAATACCGTTAAAAGTGAAAGTAAATATTTAATTGCTTTTTATATTTTCAGAATTGAACCGACGCAACCCAGGACCGGTGCCTTGGCTCCTAACGGGGACCTAAATAATGTCGAAAAATTGTATATTGATAAGTTGGTTGGCCCAGAAACATTCCAGGTTTGGAATGATGAAGTATATACAGGTCTTGCAACTGGAGAAATTGTGAAACTATCCCAGGGTGGCCATGTGACTTTTGTTACTCAAATAGGTCAACCATGCAGTAAGTTTTTTAAAACTTTATTAAGTTAACATTAAAAACATTAAAGAACTAAATAAATAAGTATTTATTCCTTTATTCAAATCAAGTTAATTTTATTTGTCTTATAAAAATGTACCTTCGTTTTAGCTGGAATAGTGGATGAACATATATGTGGAAGACCTCTTGGATTTGTTATTGATGATAAAAATAAACAACTGTATGTGGCTGATGCTTACTATGGTATTTGGAAGGTTGATCTCAAATCATATAAGAAGCAGCTTTTAGTCTCGCCCAGAGTAGAAATTGAGGGACACAAACCAATGCTCTTTAATTCTGTTGCATTGGCTAACAATGGAGATTTGTACTGGACAGACTCAACTAGTGATTATCACTTGAAAGATGGAGCCCTTGCCATAATTTCTGACCCATCTGGGAGGTATGTTCTATATTGATGCTTTTAGTTTTTTTTATTTTTTATTTTATGTGACAATAACTTCTTTTCATGTAAAACAAGATCAACTTTCTGTAAAGTCCCCTTGGCCAAATGGTTTTTTTTTATTTATTTTTTTATAATATAGCTGTAGCTTGTGTTGTGGACTACTCATTATGCAGTAATGTTTATGTAATCTAATCATTCTTTAAAGTAATTGTATGTTAAGTTTTATCCATTATCAGTATTAATTTGGATACATAATAATATAATAACAGATCTTGACATTTTACACACACAGTACACAATGTACACACATCCATACACATTGATAACTTTGAGCCCTTGTTCACTGAGACAAAATTGAATTACTAAAAAATTCAATTGCTTTTTACAGGTTATTCCATTACAATGCAGCTAAAAATCAAAGCACAGTGCTTCTTGATAACATATGGTTTGCAAACGGCTTAGTTATATCATCCGATAACCAATTTTTGGTTGTTGTTGAAACCAATCGAATGAGACTACTGAAATATTACATTCAAGGACCTAAGAAGGGAAATACTGAAGTGTTTGTTGCTGGATTACCAGGTAAAAACCTTTTTTTTTCATTTGATCAAATCCTTAATGGCTATCTATAGAGAAATTTAATTGTGATAACAAATAGCTATTTTACATGTGAAATTAAGTTTGTTCTGTATAATGTTGAACAAACCAAGAAAATCTGGATATGGATAATCAGGCAGACCAACCACTTTTTTTCAAATAATACAATTTTGGTTATAGCAATCACTCAGCTTCATTTTCCAATTGGAGGAAATTTGAATAAAATGCAGTTTTTTGTTTATTTACCTGGTCAGAATAAAAAAAAATTGTAATTGGAATAGCAAACAGGTATGCAGTCCCACCATCCACTGCCGCCTATCATCTATTTTAATGTTTCTTTTTTGTTTTAAAGTAATCCCCTATTTGTAATAAGCCTCATTTACAGTTGTTGATAGTTTTAACAGGAGCAGCACTTAAAGGATTAACTTTTCAACAAAAAATATACACATAAAAATATAATATACAACACTTGATATTCCCCAAATAGGAAAAAATATGTAATTAGTAAACCAGCTTTGAAGAACATTATTTAATCTGCATATTTGTACAATAACACATAAAACAACTGCCCTCTTTATTCATATAAGCATATTAATGTAATATAATGTACTTAAAGTGATAACTTATAACTATAAAATTAAAAAAAGATTAACATGCAATCATTTAATGTTGAATACCAAAGTTTGTTATGTAAGTAAATTATTAGAAAAAAAATTACTTAATTAAAAACATAATGATAATGTAGGTACAATGTTTTTGAGGTGATTTCAAGGTGTAACATTTAAGATAATTAATTGAAGTATTGAAGTATTGAATTGAAGTAAGTACATGTTGTGTACTTATCAGTTTCTTTTGACCAGTGTTATAATAACTTTCACTATCTAATAAAATAAACCTGGTGCAGCTATACACATGTGTCTATGTTAACATATCTGTAATTAATAATTTTACAACAATATTAAGCATTATTACTAATTATGCTTAATATTGTTGTAAAATTTAAACAGAAATTACACAGCAACCTTTTGGGTTAAAAAGCTATGATCTTTGTACTCTGGCATTGTTATGAATAATTTTAAAAAAACAGACACTGTGTTTAAGCTGAGCATTGTTCATCATATTATTATTATAAGTTTTTGTCTGAATAATGTCATTAGGAGTTCACTTAATAGGTTTCCTTGGTAAATAACTTTTTGATCATGTAAACTTGAACAAGACCAACCAAAATCATGCAGACAATTTGAAAAGCCGACCATGCATCTACAATGAATGTGTCCTCAAGAGCCATGTAGCTGTCTCGCGACTTGCTCGCGCTGTACAAGTCCAACATGTGTCGCGCCTTGATGACGTGGTTTAATGTTCGTATCAACGAATCTATTATAAGTGTCACGTCAATTTTGTATGGTTCCCCACCCTCTGTTGTACCCGACCATTCAACTATCTCGACTTTAGTCTCCTGTCCGTCACCGTCATCAGCATTCACTTTGATTTCAGGGGCCTTAACCTTCATATTATCCTCTATTACAACATACATATAAACAAGCTTCGAATTCATAACACTGTAACTGTTGTCCATACAGAAAACATAATCACCGTCATGTTCCAATTCCATTATCACAGAATTTTGCGATTTTTTGTAGTCTGATATAAGTTTATTACCTTCAGGATCTATTACGTCTACGGATATATCCAAATCACCGTGTTGACCGTCAATGACTTGGTAATACAGTTCCATAACTTGACCGACACTGCCCTTTTCGAAAAAACATGTTCTCGATCCAGGGTCTATTCTGAAGTTTAAGTCGGTTTCGTAGATTTCCTGAGCACAGGCCAGATTGCACCATATTATGACAAAAATAAAAGAAAACTTTAAGAAATACATGTTCACAAATTTGCTTTTGCATGAATACTAAAAGTGAAATATATATTATACCTATTGTTTGCACAAGTGTTATTAATGGGTTACGCACGTTACGCAGCAGTATCGATGCGCGCTGTTGAGTAATTTTGGGCAGCAAGAGCTACTTATAAATGAATAATGTTGTCTTTTAAATTCAGGAACCCCGGATAACGTACGTGTGTTACCGGACGGCTCTGGCGTGCTGGTAGCGCTGTACGCTGCATTCGATGATGAACACCCGCTACTCTTGAAATCACTGTCCACCACTCCTCTGGCGAGGAAAGCCGCGGCACGATTCATGAGGCTTCTCGAAATACCATTCGAATTTCTTAACACACACTTTCCACATATTATTTTTGAACAAATTGTTTATACGGTTAGTAATTGGTATATAATATTTAGTATATTCTAAAATTAAAACGCTCATAGTTGCATGGCTTCTGACAATCATTACTGATGATAAGGTTAAGCCGCCTAGGCGCGGTCGGAAATGGAATTATTGACCCCTAGTTGCAGCATTTCTTGAGCCGTTTCGAGCTTCCGAGGGCACATTAAGCAGTATGTCCTGGTGGATATCCGTGACGAGATCCATGCCCTGCAGTGGACTGCAAATTGGTTGTAGGTAGCGATACTAAAACTAAAAAGTAGTTGTATGGTGTTGGTTATTTCTATATATAAAAAAATACATTTTAGAATTACAGGGCTAAAGTTATTGAACAATATGTTGTATATAATATTGTATTCTGATACTTTGTAGATTGGACACTTTGCAACTATATCAGGATTTGGACCAGGCTTGTCCGGATTAGTTCAAGTAGATTGGAATGGCAATGTTGTGGCTTCTTATTACAATACAGATAACGGTGTAGGTCATATCAGCGATGCAGTTGTTTATAATGATAAACTGTATTTAGGCTGTCCTCATGTACAAAACTTTGTTGGCTCTGTTCCGGCGCCGCCTCTTTTGAAAAAAGCTTTTTATGTTGCGAAGCCATCGCCATCTACAAAACCTGCTACAGAAAAACAAGTCCCTAAGAAAGAGAAAAAAGCTACTATTAAAGAGAGTCGCAAAATTGAGAAGCCTGTAGAAGAAAAGCCAAGCCAGAAAACATTCACCGAAAAGCCCCTATCACAAGATAATAAAGTAAAAACAGCTCCAGTAAAGGCACACACACCTAATCCAACTACTGTTCCTAAAGAACCTGTCAAAGTGGCTGTTAAAGATGACGTAGTTAAACCTACACCTAAAGTAGCAGGAACTAAACCGAACAAAGAAGCGGTGCCTGAATCACCTAAACCAAAAACTGCTACAACAACACCTGCTCCTAAGACTGAATCCAAAAGAGAAGCTGTATCAGAGTCAAAACCTAAATCTAAGACTGATACAACACCAACACCTGTTCCTAAGACTGAATCTAAAACAGAAACCGTATCAGAGCCAAAAGTAGTTCCAGAATCCAAACCAAAAACAGCTCCTAAGGCAGAACCTACAAAAGAAACCAAAAACAAAAAACCAGAAACAGTAGAAATTAAAAGCAAGGTTACAGAGAATGGAAAGTTGAAAGTAGAGGTTGGCGGGTCCAAATCGACTACCAGTAATCCCGAAAAAGCTAAATCACCTGTAGCAGATGAACCTCAAATCATAGTCGAAAGAAAACCAGTAAAAGCTAAAACAGGAAAAAAAGCTAAGAAATCTCCAATAGAAGATGAACCTCAAATCATAGTTCAAAAAGTGGTACCAGACGAAATTCCAGTTGTGGAGGAAATTCCAGTTGATACAATTAAACCAAAAGATGAACCTCTCAAAGTCATCAAGAAGAGCGGACCTATAGAAATCCCTGCTCGTAAAGTATAAGTAAAGGTTGTGGTATTTTAAACTTGTTTGTTGTTTAAAATTGTGGTGGAACAAAATATTCATTTACGTTAATAAAAGTAAAGAGATGTGTAAAAGTTGTAAAAAAATTAAGTTGCATTTCTGAATTAGGACTATAGTTATAAAGCCTAGTTAATTCTAGTTAATATACATTCACATCGATACCCAAAGCATTCCCTATGAAGACTTTATTTTCTAAACAAAAGTTAATTTGTTTTATTCCATATTATGTAGATTTGTATTAGCTGTATTAAGTAGATTGTTTATACTTATGTAAAACTTGTTTGAAATAGAATTACAAGCCAAGCTCTACTAATTATAAATTAATAATATAATTGCCATATTCATACTTACAATTCGTCCTGTCAATCAAAATCTCATAATATTTTTTACTCTCAGTTACCAGCAAACAACTAAGCAGTGCAATAAATTATTTACACTGATAAAAGTATTTCAAGTTTGTTGATATTTTTAATATTTTTATATGAGCAATATGATATTGATCATGTTAATAAATCGTTATTACATAAATATTTATTATTTGTATAATATGAATGGGGTTAGGAGTCGAAAATGGGAAATGGGGGATTTATTGGAAACTACAAGTGCATCCTTGTATGGTATGACAAAAACTTTATTTTGAATAAATCATTTTTTACAAAACTAAAAATATGGTTTTCATTTAACCACTGCCGGTATAATCTTTTTAATTTATTAGTTTAAAGTTTGTACGTGTATTTGTAACTAACACTGCGCTTATTTGTTTGATTAAACGTTTTTTATCACAACTGTAAAACGTTAATTTTTGTTTAACCAAGTGCAGACTTCACACACCTTTGAGAACAACTCTCAAGCATGCAAGTTTCGTCGCAATGTTTTTCTTCACCATTGAAGTAAATGATATTTATTTCCTTAAAACGCACATAACTCCCAAAGTGGAAGTCAGGGGTCGGACCCCCGACTAAGGGGCCGGAGTCTGAACCATTAATATACCTGAAGGCTTATTATCTTGCTCAGCGTTTATCAGTTTCGCTTGTTTCAGTATCGATTGCACATTCTAATATTTTCAATGATTGTAAAAGTCTAGGTATTTTGAAAACTGAGATTCATTCAAATTCTTGACAATAAAATTACGAACATTGTAGGCAGCTCCAAAAAATTGGGTTTTAAATAATAGAAATGCTTGGTTAATATTTATTTTATTTAACTTAAAAGTCGAACAAATGTGAGATGTGGCCAAGACTTACTGGAATGTCATGAAATAATGAAAAATAAATAACGATTCATAATTTAATGATTTTTACAAAATTTTTAGCGAACATTTATCTTTCTCATCTCGTGATTTATTTTATATAGAAAATAATTGAAGTAGTAAATAATTTTAGAATTATGTTCATGTTACATCAGTAAACTTTGTACATAGAATTGAATAGCTAAACGTCTCCTCATTACTTAACTAATTGTCAAATAATAACTACTTAATCTTTAAATACTTATATACAAACAAACAATATTTATCAATGTCCGTTCCATTCTAATGCATTGATTTTTTAAAACTATATTTAAATATCTACAATCAGTATATTAGTAGCTTTAGTAATTTCAATAACAAATTGTGACGTTTGATACTAAAATATTTTTGACACTGGTCAAAAATAAAGCATTTATCCGGTGTTTCGCAAAAATATTCTATCCTCAAAATATCATCTTAACAACAGTGTTACTAAAAATAAGCCCTCACAAGAACGATTAGCCTCTGTCTGATAGATCTTTCTGTGAGGTTGAGATGACATGAGAATTCAGGCATGCGTCACGCCTTTGTGAAACTTAAATATTATAAAAAAAAGTTTTGACAGTAGGTAATCATAGGCATAGGACGACATACTAATAACAGAACTAATAATCCAAAGTGTCGATGCGCGCGATCGGCGCGATAAATTGAGTACTTACAATATTTTCCTAACAACCGGATTTGAGAATGACGTCACATTACAGTAATTAGGTAACTAACGAACGGTTCTTTCGAATTAGCTAAGTGTGTCGGCATCGCCGGGAACGGTAGGTGACGGCTAAATGAACACTTGTTCGGCGGCGAGCGCGTCCGCGAACGGCTTGACGACGCAGCGCGTGGCGAAGTAGAAGATGAGCCCGAACGTTATCGAGATGGGCAGCGCTGGAAGCGCTTTCCTGAATATCGCTAGTAGCAGCAGCGTAAGGCACAGACCCTGGAACGGAAAAAATTACAGCTTAAACTTTAAAAGAAAACTAGATTCCTAATAACGCAGTAGGAGGTGACACATTATGGTGGCGGTGATAATTATGTCATACGAATGAGCTACTTATGTATACGAGACTCTGTCGCATTGCGGACAAACGCCAACTGATAGATAGATAATACACTTTATTGTGCACTTTGCAATGCGATAGCCTAAATTTTCTGTATATGTGTTGATTGAAATATATAAATAAAAAAATACATGAACCAGGGTAGCAGGTTAAAGCCAAAACTGGTCACAGTTGGAGGAGGCCGCTGTCAAAAGAGGCACACATACAGGGAGGCAAAATTAAATTGATATTAATAAACTAGGATAATTTTGTAAATGTACTAATATTATGTGTAATGTGAAATAAAGACTCTAAATAATACTCTTAAAGTTAACTTCAGCGACCCGCTAAAGAGTTATATTATATAGAACTCTCCTCAAACTGACGATAACCGAAGCGTACTCCAATACGATGCTCCACAATGCAGACTGGTTGAGGGGTTAGTGACCAACCCAAATGCCGGATTTTCTTAGACCGCCCAAAGATAAGGTTTATCGACTGCTATCTAATTATAACATTAGGAATTGAGTTGCAATATACCCTTTTCTATTTAAATAGCTCTGAACTTTTTTATTTACTCACATCACAACACTATTTACGTTTCACTTACAATCAGTATAGCTACGAAGCAGGCAAGAGTGGTGTTCCAGTCTCCATACGAACTCGCTTTCCCCACCAACACACTGTAGAAGATGAAATCACCCAGACCCAGTTTTACGCCTTCTGCGAATTTTAAAAAGAACGGATTTGTAGGTAGGTACATTTTTGTTTACAGTGGAAGGGGCATTAAAAAATATTCCTAAAGCAAACAAATAAATCAAACAGTGATATTTTGATATTTGCGTATAAGTCGACACAGCATAACCATTGGCCACGGAACCTGGGGTTGTTACAGTATTTTATAAATAAAAATTAAATGTGATTTTTTAAATGTTTTTGCTATGGTAAGAACAGCAAACGAGCATGCAGTGGGACTGCAATTATTATTATCGGTAAGTACTTACTTAATGTTCTTGTAACCGCCACTAATTTTGTACAAATGTTGACGCGCCACGGGGTCTACAGACTGACGCGCGCGTCAACGCACGTGTAGCACACCGCATTCACGCATGACTGCTAGACGGACTGCTAGGTCACGTCGTGGCGGCTAGTAAAACTTTTAAAAACTCACTCTCGTCGTCAGACTCGAGCACCTGCGCGACCGGGCGTGCGGGCGGGCGCGGCGCATCCACGCGCGTGGTGTAGCGCGCCGGCTCGGTGCTGTCGACGCGCAGGCGGCGGGGCGCGCCCGCGTCCGCGTCCGCGCGCGACTGCCACGCCGCGTCGAACCCAGCCTCCGTGCCAGAATTGCGCGACTCTATAGGGCAATGTACATGTAGTGGTCTTAAACGGCCACTGACGGCGAATAGAAAGTGACACCTAAAATAAATTTTTGGGCAATTTACTGCAATCAGATGGATCTTGGACACACGAATGAATGTTATTTGTATATTTTTGTAAACTGTCCAAATTCTCTAATTTTGTTTATGTATTTCGAGTTAGGCGTAAACAGTGGCGACACATTTCATACTATTACCGCTGTTTACGACAATATCAAATTATAAAACTGTTTTTGCTTAGAAATAAATCTTTAAATCTGTAAATTACAGCAACATAAAAACACTATCGAAGACACAGTACAAAACAGTACAAACGGTTATCGCTAAAGTGCGATCTCTTCCAAACAATGTTTCGGGAGAAGACAGAATAGAAGAGAAGGTAAAGCAGGTAACAAATATGAGTCTAATAAGATAGTAATAAATTGTTACATACATACTAACACACATAATTACATATAAAATATACAATAATACAGAATTAAATAATAATGGTAACCGCAGCAAGATAGTTAGGTGGAGGTCATGTCAGTTCTGTCAAGGTAATAGCGTTTGACTTGAGTCTTCAAGGGCAGAGAATTCCAAAGACAGACAGTGACAGTATGTGTAAATTAATGGTTACAATTTCGTTTGGGGCCCAAAGCCAGAGAAGCACAATGCATGTGTGAAGCGCAGTAGAATGGACGGTGATGGCATTTAACTAGTCTTCAAGGGCAGATAATTCCAAAGACGGACAGTAGTGACAGTATGTGTACACTCTGTTCAGATATACGAGTCTTAAGATGTAAACAAACGCCACTTTTCA
>DWMR01001073.1:0-10251 GCA_018245355.1 Dalla costala | reverse complement strand
TTGAAATTCGTCACTGATTTAGAAATCACTGACCAATCCCATGTTAACACCTAATTTGTCACGATAGACAATACCTACCTTAGTCATCGGCTTTAAACGATTTAGCCGTGAATCTTGTCCTGTAATTTTTTTAAGAAATAATTTTAATGTCTGTTAATAGCTATGATATGGCTATAATGGTGAATCACACTGAACAGTGAACTATAAAATAGTTTAAAACATGACATGACATGTATTTGAATTAATGACTTATGTCTAGTGATAAGCACGGGTGTACCATCTATGAAAAAAAAAAAAAAAGGAGTGTGCCTTACAATAAACAAAAAAACAATAAAAATATTTTGTTTAATTTAGTAAAAATTTATAATATCAATTGAGCAGCGACAGAAATTAACCTCAAAATTTAAAAATGCTTAATACAAATACAATTAATACCGAAATACTTATACGAAATTATTCATTATTACTCACTAGCATTTTTATTTTATATTTATTTATATAATAACAGTACAATTTATACACAACACTAGGTTAAGCGCACAGCTGTTGCGTTCTCCTTCTCTTTTTCCCTTTCACTGTTGGCTGACAGTACCAACTCATTGCCAAATCAAATAGCGCGCGCTTCCGGCTTCCTGTTACGAAATAACTCCCACAGATTGCAGGAAAGCGAGAGGATTGATCTTAGTCATCAATAAGATAAGTCCTTAACGGAACTTATCGTGTCTTCTGTGACCTTTTGTATGCAAAGAAACCTCAAAAAGGGGGCATCAGCAGCTTAAGACGGTGACGTATGTTCGAGTGTCTCAATGCGTTGCTGTCCCGCATAAACATGACGTCGTACTACGCTTAACCACCTTTCCACTGGGCGCGCGCATTTTAATTAACAATTTTTTTTTAAATGTTATATTTAATTTGGTTACATGTTATTCATTTTCTAATATTAATATTTTACACCATTTACACCACACTCTTTAAAGGTAGGAAAGGGAAAAGGAAGGTAGGAAGGGAAAATTGATTAAGGGTCGATTGTTCAATCATCAAATACAATGTCTAATAACTACCGAACGAATAAAGTTAACTGATTGTTTATCCGTCTGTTATTCAGGTATCGATTTTTCAATGGACATTTATCTCACAAATAACTATCTGACCGATGAAACAACGCTAACTTCTAATCATTAAAATACCAACGTATAAAAGATTTTTAAGCATACATTTTTCATCAACGACATTTTTTTACGCTGGCAAGATAAAAGAAAGAGACACACGGCCTCCGTGATTACTATCTCTCTCGGCTCGGATTATTTTTTGCAAAAGGTGCAATGAAAAAATATTTTAACTATTAATAATACAGTTAATTTTTGTAAATTACGTCCATGACGGCGGCAACGGGAGAGTACAGACCACAGAATTATAAATAAGGAGAACAGAACCGAACAGAGCACGGTTGAATTTATTGACAACTAACGTCGTGAACGGACGACGCCCCTCAAGTAGTCTCCGAGAATGAACTATAATTTATTATATATATTTATATATTTAAAACAAAGTCGTGTTAGTTACACCATTTATAACTCAAGAACGGCTGGAGCAATTTTTATGATATTTGATTTTTTGGATTTGTCTTCGTCTGGAATAGGATAATAACTATTAAAACATTTGAAAAATTAAGAAAACAAAAAAATATTGATGGTGGGCATGATTAATATAGGTATCGAAATGTGTGTCATTTTATGGGTTTTCAGGGATGCCAAACACGAATATCGGATCAATATTGGAATCCAAGATGGCAGACATTAATTCCAGGTTTTTTTTTTCATGGCATGACAACGTCTGCTGGGCCCGCTAGTATTCATTAAAAGAAAGTGGACCGCTTTGAAATTTCGCATCTATATATCGTTGTTATCTGTTTCTTAATCATTGCTTTCTTATCTTATTTTTTTTTAACAAACTTAAGTTTGAAATATATATAATTTATATAATATAATAATAATTTGGATTGATTTATCTAGAGAAAATTTAATACGGCTGCGTTCATGTATTCCTTTGACCTTATTAGCTTTCTCTGTCTTTTCCAGGCAATCTCCTATATCACTATCTCCCTCACAAGCTGTAGGATCTGTCTAGCATTGTCTATACGAACTTCCGGCGTTTTATTTCCTATTACATTAAAAGTGTTCAGCTTATTGGTAAGAAAGACTGAGTGGTCTTCTGAATGATCAGTTATTCTTAAAATAATTAAAGATAATTGTTGCTTTAGTTGTAATTGTCTTTAATATCATCTGGTAATATCAATAAAAAAAAGCTTTTGCTAAACTTTACTTGACCTTGCTAGTTCTTTTCCGTTCAGCAACCGCGATTGGAACATGTCCTATTCACCTGAAAGAAGGTAAGATCAGTTTTTGTGTTAAATATAGCTACATTTTATGAATGCCATTATTAAAAGTAGTTTGTTATGAAGAGATGCTTTGTTTTAATCAAGATTTACAGTTGTCTTTACTGTAATTGGTAAAGTAGGTGCCGTATTCTCCACGGTTGCCCATTGCCAACATGGCGCTGGTAGGAGAACATTATTACTCATTTGGTGCGGCGCACGTGTTTCTTACATATAATTGATTCTCTACAGCTCGTGGAAGATTAATAACGTATTTTCATATGTTATTTCATTCATTTCAAAACCCTTTCTATCGATTAAAACATCAAAATGCTTAACAACAATGAAATGCCATTTTGACAGCCCATAGATTTTATATTAATATATTGCTTAATCATTTCTACTTCCAAGTAATCAGATGTTACATGCATAGTTAAGTGTGTTTATTACTATTTACAGTACAAATTGTTACTTTACAGATCGGAAGATTGGCCGGAAGATCCCAAAAATGGGCCCCCTAAGGATCAAGGCAACTACGAAGCTCCAGGCGAACCCGAAGGCGCCCTGGATACAAACTGGCACGAAGTCGTGGAAAGCTTCGATGATATGCATTTAAAAGAAGAATTGTTACGAGGAATCTACGCCTATGGTTTCGAGAAACCTTCGGCAATTCAACAGCGGGCGATCATGCCCTGCATCCTGAAGCGCGATGTCATAGCTCAAGCTCAGTCTGGAACTGGGAAAACGGCTACTTTCTCGATTTCAATCTTGCAACAGATTGACACTAGCATTCGCGAATGCCAAGCGCTGATCCTGGCTCCCACTCGAGAGCTCGCCCAGCAGATCCAGAAGGTACGCAACTGTGCTGTGTGATAGTGAATCGGTTTGAAAATGCATGAAGCCAAATGTTAATAGTGTTCATGTTTTAGGTGGTTATTGCACTTGGTGATCATTTGAATGCTAAATGCCATGCATGCATTGGTGGTACTAATGTTCGTGAAGACATCCGTCAGTTGGAAAGTGGTGTTCACGTAGTGGTGGGTACGCCTGGCCGTGTCTACGACATGATCACCCGTCGTGCACTGCGTGCTAACACTATCAAGCTGTTTGTGCTTGATGAGGCTGATGAGATGTTGTCTAGAGGGTAAGTTTTTCCATTAGTTGATTCACAGTTTTATCTAATTGATTGTCTAGCTAGAGGAACCGGTAAGCTAATGTGAAACTTGACTTTCAGATTCAAAGATCAAATTCATGATGTATTCAAAATGCTCTCTGCTGACGTGCAGGTCATTTTGCTCTCGGCTACCATGCCCGATGATGTGTTGGAGGTGTCTCGTTGTTTCATGAGAGAGCCAGTGCGCATTCTTGTGCAGAAGGAAGAGGTAAGCTCATAATATAAATGAAATGCTATTTACATAAGTACATATAGATACCGGATTAAATACAGTCATTTGTTATTATAAATGAATCACTAGCATCAGCAAACTCGTGCTAAAGAACCTTGATAGCACCTTTTCGGTGTCAAGTTGATCAAGGCTTGCAAGTAAGTTATATCTAGTAGAATGTATCTTTATATATAATATTGCCTTGTAAGCTAGTTTTGTATGGTTTCATTTTACATTAAGATTTGATGCTAATCAGATTTTAAAGTGTAGCATTCATTATTTTAATTATCTATATGATATTAGTATGATATATTTTGACAGAATGGATCTTCGACTAACAATATTATGTTACTGTGAATAAAGATGATTTCTTGGAAGGATCTATATGCCATAAATGTGATTCCTAGAATTTAGGAATTATAAAATGTGCTAGTAAACTTACTTATTTTATGTAATCATTTTATTCAATAGAGAACTAATACTTGTGACTTTTAAATCGGTCAGTTGTGAAATATAGTGTTGTATTTTTCCCCATTTCAAAGGTTTATTTTATTATATCTGTGTTGTACTTTTAGTGTACTTCTACATAATAGTTGAATAGTTAGAATATATGTATCTGTCAAATATCTTGAGACAATGGATGAATGAGGTTATATAAAAAATGTATACACCTATCGTATCTCTACAGTATAGTAGCATAGTCCCCACACTCAAGATCTTTGGTCTTTATTTGCTCATTCCAAGCAATCGGATCAATTCATTTCCTATTATTTATTTGCCTTCATAAACATCTACGTGTGACCGTGTGTGAACGTGTGACTTCAGCTGTCACACGCTGTACCACTAAGGGTGTTGTCATGTGTCTTTTTTGTTGGACAATGTCGTCGTCTAACTGTTCCCATTATGACAATTTGTCATCACTGTTTCCACATTTTCATTTGCATTGTCATGTCTAGCTAGTCCCACTTGGTCAGACAACTTTATTGTTTTGCAATGCACAACATATTATTAGATGGACAGTTGGTCCATTAAAATGTTTATTGTGTCACAATATACTGGGCACCCACCCTCAGTTGTATAAAATTTTATCATTCTATATTGTGTTACTTAGTTAAGATTTTTTTTATGACATTAAAACTAAACACTGTTTTTTGCAGCTTACACTGGAAGGTATCAAACAATTCTTCATTTCTATTGAGATGGAAGACTGGAAGTTGGAGACTCTGTGTGACTTGTATGACACTCTGTCCATAGCTCAAGCTGTGATTTTCTGCAACACTCGCCGCAAGGTAAATGAATATTGTTTTAATTTGAATTGTAAATCAAGACTTTATTACTATAAATGGCTTTACCCACTGTCCGTAAAAGGAGCAAATAGTGCTTCATGGTAAATACTTAAATATGCAATACTTTCTATTTTGTTGGGTATGGTAGGCAGAATCAGGAGTCTACAATTGATAAATATCTGACTGTACCTTCTTTTTTAATCAAGGAATTACCACTTTCAAACAGTTACTATATCTACGCAGTTCTATTTAGCTGACCAAAATTTTCTAAAAAAATTTTTGTTGCTGTCAATCTAATAGTTTTATTATAGGAAGTTGGAGCTGGTATTTGTGCTGAATTTGAGATGATTTACATTTCGAGTTTTAAAATGTAGTATCATTTCGGTAATATGGAATTTTTCCAATGCCTATACAGGTGGACTGGCTCACAGAGTCTATGCACCATCGTGATTTCACCGTGTCTGCTATGCACGGCGACATGGACCAGCGCGAGCGCGAGGTTATCATGAGGCAGTTCCGTACTGGCTCCTCCCGTGTGCTTATCACCACTGATCTGCTTGCTCGCGGTATTGATGTGCAGCAAGTGTCTTGCGTCATCAATTATGATCTGCCTACAAACCGCGAGAACTACATCCATCGGTATGTACTTGGTATTTTAAGATGGAAGTAAGGTATGGAAAGTAATGATGATAGTATTTTAATGATATCTGTTACTTTGTGATTATTTATTTATCCATTTTTCGTTATTTATATAGGGCCAACAGAGATTACATACTTTGTTAGGTATGATGTACAGAATAAATTATCTACTTTCATTTGAATCAGTTGTAAACCTACCAAGTTAGCTAAAACTGGTCTTGTGAAGATTCCCAATATTGCCTCTAGATTACAATAAAAAGTTAGTTTGGTATAGTAATTCTGATACATCTTACTTATTTATTAAAACTTTATTACACCAATAGTTTGACAAATTGGCTGACCTACCAAGGGAGAAGTAATTATTGTTAAAAAAAAAAAAAAATATTAATTATTTTTTTTTAACACTTGTATACCAAATTATTACAGGAAAACTTAATCTAAGGTAAAGGATATATTGTACAAAAGGCAAATTATGTGGTCCATAAGTGTGTTGGCACTGCTGACCTGTTGCTACTTTTTGAAGAATTTCATTACACACGCCCCATTGTGCCTGCCATGTCAAATTAGGAGAGATATTTTCTGAGGTTAAGATGCAGTTGGGAATATTTTTTAAATTTTAAAACTGGGAAATATGTTATGCTATAAAATTCTTACCAATTACCAGAAAACTGTGATATAGTTGCTCTAGTCCCTTTAATGTCACTAACTATCTTTGTACTATAATATTGGTATTAAACCAAACCTCTTAATTCGTTTTCAGGATTGGACGCGGTGGTCGTTTCGGCCGTAAGGGAATTGCTATCAACTTTGTGACTGAAGCTGATAAGAGAGCATTGAAGGATATTGAGGACTTCTACCACACAACCATTACTGAAATGCCCAGCGATGTGGCCAACCTCATCTGAGGTGCCAACGCATTCCGGTTTATACTTTGTGTCCTGCATTCTATTGCGATATTTATACAGTGTGAGTATTAGGAGACGCCTCCTAAGTACCACCCTGCCGATTTTTTTTATTGGAACTCTTTTAAAATTGGATCGATAAACTTGTTTTAGTTTAATTAATGAATACATTATACTATAATAGTCTTTATCAATATAAGTTTAATATACATAGGAATAAGACCGGCTCGGCCGGATGGCCCCCGTTCCGCGCAGACCTCTGTGCCGCCTGCAGAGAGGTCTCATCGGGTACTGGAGAGGCTATTTCAATCACAAAAGTACTAGAAGGAAATAATGTATTGTAACTCTTTTTCCAGTTGTACATAATATGGTAACTGTTTTTGTAATACGGTAAATAAATATAATGAAATAATCTCATTTGTATTGTTATTGACGCGAAAATGTAGCACTCCACTCCCGATCGGAACCTTAATTTCTACGAAACATTGTACTCAATTGTAAAAATTTTGTTTACAGAAGATCTTCCAACTGAGCCTGTTGAAACGCACTTTGGACACAACTATGTGGAAATAATAAATCAAAATTTCCTTAGTACATTACTTTCTTTTGACAGGTCCTTTTTGCATCCTGTTTCCTTTTACTGCTTTTGCATTTTAATTTTGATATTGTTTTCTACATGGTTTTTATGTTCATTACGATTTATTTATATTTTGGAATAAATTTTGTTTTAAATAAGTCGAAGTTGGTGATTAAGGTTCCTATTTTAAGTTATGAATTAGTTCCACGGTTAAATTACTTTTGAATTCAGACCAGAACACAGGAACCAGTTATTCCGTTTAAAATCTAAGATGCAGAAGTAGCTCTAAAATATTTAATATGTTAAATTTGCTTTTCAAAAACATTGATAAAATTGGTACAGCAATAAAACTACCAGGACAATCAAATATAAAATCAATCGACTGATCTAAGTAACTCCTATTAAGTTACCTACATATACTTTATAAAAATTAAAATTAAGGTACCTAATATGAATAACCCATTACAGTAGTAAAATTAATCTCATTGCACTGCTTGGCGCTGCGTATTGTGCCTATTTTATTTTGCATTATTATTTTTCTGTGAATTCCAGTATTCTGCTTAAACAATAATTACTAGAAACATACTTGTGTTGTACATAAGTCAGTTCATAATATTAATAAAATAACAAACATTGTCATCTTTGGTCAATAAAATAAAATTTACGTGAAATAAACTTTTCTTCTAATCCGGGTCCGCTATCCTTTTTGCTTGGTTCTATCGACCTGTCCTACACCTTGTTTGATTACTGTACCAAGGATTTTATTTATGACACCAAAAAGAATTCATAATGAATGTACATAATATTAAAAGCTTGATACTGACAAAAAAATATTGAATTATGAAATAATACAATCTTCGTTCATAAAACAAAACTGGTGTTGAGTGATTCAACTTATTAAAAAGTCAAGCTTTAAATAAGATGCATAATACATTATTAACTATACAAGCCCAGCTACAACACATTCAATGCGTTGTCTAATTAGAGCACAGTAGGGCGCTGATCACAACTAGTAGAACACGTCTATGAGACTCCTGGAATATACTACACCACGTTGGTCCAGTACCGATTAGTGAAGGGGTTAGAGTTACTGGGAAAAACAGCCGTGCCCAATATGGCAGACAGACAAGATAACACCTAACATGCAAATTGGCTAATAGAATTTGGCCAACGTCACAAGCTAGTTACTATTATAATTTTAGTAAACAGTGATTTATTCAGATTCACATAAAATAGGGATACTACGTAGGTATTTCATTCTTTATAATGATTACGGGAAGGAATCTCCAGCGCCGACCAAATATAACAAACTTGGGACTTCAACAATCTGAACTACTATATCTATATTGATATTAAAAAGAGGAAAGTTACGTTACTAACTGAAACTACTAAACTGATTTAAATAATTCTTTCACTTTATCTAGAACTGACATACCTATATGTAGGCTATATTTTATTTCTTATTTTTAATAGATTTCAGCCTGAAATAATGGTATTTGTAAAGCAAGCCAGAAGAAAAAGTGCTACCGAACTGCTTTATCGGCGAGTACCATAAATGGCGAAGGGATCCGCTATGAAACAATTTTATGAAAATTCATCCCGTATGGGGTAAAATGAATATAGGTATCATCTGCTTTCCGCGAAGGAAAAACATGAAGAAACCTGCATGCCTCAGTTTTCCATAATGTTCTCGAATATCACCTATATACCATATCAGATCACCTAACAGGATCACAGATTACAAAAAAAAATTAATTTATGGCGACAGGCTGAAGGTTTCCGGAGAATAATTTATAAAAGCGCGGCAACCGTTATATAATTATGTACCTATCCTCTTATCTGCCGCGCATATTTAATAGGAGTTACAGCTTTGACAGATTGACAGTAACTATTGTCAGTGTGTTTGTTAGTTTGTCCTTCTTTAACGCAGTAAAATGGAGCTCCAGATCGACGTGATTTTTTACATAGAGATTCTGTTAAAAAAGTTTATTGAAAAAGGAATAATTCCCTATAGGGGTAAAATCTTGATTCCAACATTCTAAGTATAAACTTAGAATGAACTTAATATTTCATTTCCCATATAATATGGGAAATGAAATATTACGTGTGTGTGCCTTGGGCAAGGTAGGTATATTACATAATAGGAGTTTAAGTTTAGCTGGCATTTATTTAAACCCACACCGTTTTTAACAACATACGAGTAGTTGTAACGACATCGTACGATAAAAACTGTTGTTCGCGTGCTTTGACCATTCGAATGACGGATCATTCGAAACAAAAAAATCCACCGGGAAGCGGCCTTTTTTCCGCATACTAGTCTCTGACTACTTAGTCGTAGGCTCAGAATGTTCTGTGTCGCAAATATTGAATAAGTGGGGGAAGGAAACAATTTTGGTATGAAATTTTTGGTGCTGTGTTCAAAAGTCCGATGCTCTATCCAGCCATGTATTCACGTATCTATTATTGTTCGCGTGACTTCAATCGCATGTACGGCAACAAGGAGCGTGCACTTGTCGGGCGGGGTAGGGTCGTTATTGCTTCCGAGGGCCCGCGCCGGATGCCGGCGTCACGCGTCGCCGCCTGTGCATGACGGGCTTGCCTCACCACAAAAGCAAACCGGCCGATACGAACTACCCCCACCCGCGGCCGATTTACTACGCTACGAGCACCGTTCAGACAGAGCGTGTGGTCAGCCACTGAGAGAACCTGAGTTTTTGTGATTATCACAAGCTACACATCCTTTTACGATAAATCGTTCTCGGTAACTGCTCGGTTCGTCATGCAAAGACAATTGATTATTTTAAGGGACGAGTTACGGACTATTATCTTAACTTCTAAAATAATAAGTTATAACCGAGATCATCCATCATCATCCATCTTTTCTATCTATTTCTACTATCTTCCTTCTGCCTCTTTCTTACCTCTTAACCAATTTTTGACATGATAACATCTTATAATTCGATGGAGCCGGCAGCACGCACCAAAAACATGACGTCATGCGGCGTTACGTCGAAGTGCAAGCGAGAGCGCGGAACGAGCGACAAAGAGGCACAATCGGCCTCCGCGTTCGGCAGCGTTCGACATCTGT
>DWMR01001072.1:0-10252 GCA_018245355.1 Dalla costala | reverse complement strand
AAAAAACCACTGTAAGGGTACACCGCGCGTGCCACCTCGAGGCCTCTTACTGACGGGGATGGGTACTTATCTAACCTAACCTAACAACAATTTTAATTTAAGCCACGAGTGCCACGACTGGGCAGAAGTTTTAATAATTGTTGGTAAGTAGTTAACTTATAGATACTAATTGATTACAAACGTTATAAAATAGACTCATGATCCGAATACTACATAATTATTAGCTCATATTACTATACGGCTATTGCTATAGGTACCTACTCTCATTTCTGTTCTGGATGAAACCAGATGGGATGTCAGAAGATTACTACTTAATTGGTAGTTAATAAAGTTATCACCATTATAATTTTATTGCTCACACACCAAGTCTAATAAAGACTTCATTAAACACATTGTCTTTCGTATGAGAAAAATAATTTACACGGTACCTACAATGATATCGATTTATAGATTTCTGCAGTTTAAAAAATGTCACTCACGTAAAATTTTACTAATTTGGTAATAATAAAACTGTTTAAGTAGATAGGTACCTACTCATGCATGGACCTTGAATTTGAAACACGGACGGATTGTATTAGTAATAACAATAACCTAATAACTCAGAGTAGTTAATATACAGCAATAATCAAATTTAAAAAAAAAAAAAAAATGATGTAGAGACGAGTAATCGTGTACCTTCTGGCACGATGGTTCTGGGCTTCTGTGCTTCTGCACACAAAAATATTTAACAAGGATTTATTAATCAATGTAACATTATGTACCTACCTACTTAAATTATACAAATATTTGTTGTACAAATTATCGCATACACGTGTTCTGACTAAGCGGCAGGCGAGGCGGTAAGTATCTAAGGATCAACTAGGTTATTATTGCATTCAAACACTAGGTCAACATTGATACTGCGAAATTACTGGTAGATACACTTAAAACTTATTTATTTATTTTTAATTTCATCTTAACTCATGTTCTTTGTAGTGCACACGCGACTTAAGTATTCAATTTTAATGCGACAAAAAGTTCTATAATATAGATTTTTCGAGAGTGATGACTATGAGTAGCCGAAGAACGTACCTAGTATCAACATCAAGAATTACAAGCGAATTTAATTTAATGCGATTAGATCAGATTAAATTCATTCTCACTTTTGGCGCACCACTATCATAATCAAAAAACATTAAACAATATTTACAATATTTTAGAATACTGAAAACTGGGTAGGTAATTTAGTTTATTTGGATAACGATATCTAATAAGTACTGTATCTATATCGCGCTTTCCTTTATAAATCCTAATGATTTTGTTTTGAATAGGGGTAAGGGTAAAAAGATAATCTCATAATTCATTCTTAAAAACAAGTAGGTAGGTACCCACCTAGGCCGCCATATTTGGAAAACAAAATTATTTTGTTATTACTTTTACTCTTTATTATTGTCATATTTATGGGATATTGTAATTAGGAAAATAAAGAGATTAAGAAATAATTATTGTGAATAGTAAGTAGGTATAAGACTAGGTACAAATTACATTGGTCCAAGTCGAAACACCTTACGAAAATAATAATAATTATTATTATAAGCATTATAACTATTTATAACTTTCAGTTAGTAGGTAAAATGTTTTAAAAATGAAAAGTTGGATGGGTGAATAAATACAAAGAAGATTAAAAGAAAACAGAAAACTTTACCTACACAGATACGAATTTGTTAATCCATCGACACTTTCGTCTTCTACTACAGTTTTTTTGTTGTCACACAATTTGCACCGCCTCAATCTATTACACAGTTTCTTCCAAAAGCCGGCAATAGCAGTGAGTAAACGTCTAAAAGGATTTTTGTAGGGGGGTTTCACTTTACCATTTTCTTCCGAGCTCAAATCATTACAGTGGCAGGTAGGTGGTTTGGCCACAATCATTGCCTTTTTCGCATTTGCATTATTTGCAGCTAACGTTTTACAGAGATCGGTCAACGTTTCCATTCTCGCCAAACGTTGCTGAAACCTCGGTTCGTGTAGCTTTTCCTTGGAAACAAAAACCCAATCGCTTTCCAGGACATATTCGTCCAGATTGTCACATCGGAAGTTTTTTATTGTAGTCAACGCGTACACTTCCTCAGCGTCGGGCACCGGTGCCCGGGATGCCTCAGTATTCACTGGTTTCGTCTCCTCAATCCTTTCCGGTTCAAATTTCTTTTCCCACGATTCACACTTGCCGGCACAAGAACTGGGCCCGTGGGCCTGAGCAGAACGCTTCGCGCACTTTTCTCGGAACAACTTTTTGAACCATTTCATGGCTGATCACTCTGCGGTTTCTTCCCGCGTGCACGAAAGATTTGAAACGATGATTTCTCATTCACACTAACTTGGGCGCAGTACGATGCGAGTGCATGCAGCCGACTGCGTGCACAACCCAGTATAGAGTGAGAACTTTACGGCACGAGCAGACCTTTACCCTTTAGCCATAATTAATTTATTTACACAGCTAATATACTTATTGATAACAGACGTACGTCGCGGTTCCATTGTTCGTGTTCTACTAAGTTTAATTGATTCAGTAATGATGTGTAATGACTCATTATTTTGTTATCAACATGCAATAATATTATGGACATCTGCATAGTTGAAGCGTATGGTGATTTTAGTGATACGAGCCTACATGAGTAGGCACGAGACTGCCGCAGATTTTATTGCTTTACGAGTATATTTTATCCGTATTACTGGTATATTGGTTTTGACTAACTAAAGAAATTGTGATAATATTTTACCACTTACCTACTGTTATAGTTATGAACTATGAACTTAGCGAGGTAGTAAACTTAGTCGATAAATAGACCTTTGTACAATCTGGATGGCTAGATAATGTTGCATTCTAGATACCTAACCAGAGAAAGGTGTATACGTATCTTTTATAGACACTTAGGTTAACACTATCTATAACAATCTTTAATTATATAGGTACATCTTAGTAATCTTAGAAACCTTAGATTAAGTTTTACTGTATTAATTTTGGTGTACAATAAAGTGTTTAAAATAAATAAAATAAATAGTTACTTCATGAAATATAGTACATATAAACAGAGTAATTTCTTTAACTGGGAACCTTGTACTTACCAAGTAAGGGGTCAAGACGGTCCCTAAAGCTCTTGGCACGGGCGGCGGCGGCCGGGCCGCGCCTCGGCATCGGGGAGTCCCACTCGCACCCCTCATCCTATTGCGGGGGAAACAAATTAAAGCCCATGTACAGTACAATATACAATACCATGTACAATAATTGCGTTTTTTTTGGACAACATAAACAGACAAACAGGCATACGGGCCACCTGATGGTGAGTTCCCCCCGTGGCCTAGGTATATAGGTATATGGACACGTCCAATACCAGGGATATCACAGGTGCATTGCCGGCCTTTAAGGACACGTTTGATTCTTCTTGACACGCTCCATGTCGTAGCTGTGTGGAAATACCTCAGTCGACGTTCCAAAGTCCGCTCCAGTCTTAGAGTTATTTGGCAGATAAATGTTTTTACTGGGCAATAAATTGTGTTGTTTTCTAGGGTAGCCGCCCTTGCGTTTAAAAAGATACAAATATTACTTTTGGGACACGTTAGATACTTCTGCGAAGGTCACCTAACAGCCATATGAGTATGCAGCATGGTGTTCTTTTGGTGTTCTATTTGGACCCAAAGGACTTCTAGAAGGCTTCAGAACTGCTTTTGATGATAACCTGGACCGACTGCTTCCGAATTTAGTACGCGCAAATAAAATAACCTGTTTATATTATTGTTGTCAACTTTACAATAAAATACCATGAGTAGGTACTCCCTAATTAATAGTCATCTAATTAGCATCTCCATGATTAGTTTGTCGGTCAGTGGTATGAATGCCTTTTGTGAAAGGAATAGACAGGCATTAACTTTCATCAGGTATGTCGGAAGCAAGTCCGATGTTTTGCTACATGCAAATTCAAGAAACATTTTAATTAGAAATTTGTTATTATAAACAAGACTTACTGCTTCATAATTGTGTTGTCCGATCGATGGTGGTATCAATCCATCCCATTGTGAACTGTCCCATGGCTCCGAGAATACTGTCCCATCATCACTAGCCTAAGAGGAAAATGGTGGATTAGTATTACAAAAATAAAATTACATAACAGAATTGTGGGAATTGAAAGAACAAAAATAGCATTTGGGATGATAACATTTAAAAAAAAGTTGTTCTTGGAATGGCCAAAGGACGTAACACTTAGGAAAGCTCCATATGGAATTGACATGGCGCGGATATGGAATTGGTCAGTGATTTCTAAATCAGTGACGAATTTCAAGTTATTTACCAATGTATTTTCTCTTTATGTATTGGCGTTTCTCAAGTGTATATTATGTACCTCATGACGAAATAAACTACTAATTCTAACTACTAATACTAATTAACGTGATGGGTTTTTATTAATTGCCAGAAAAAACTAACGAGCCCGATTTAACAAAATAAAGTATCAATATACGACAATAAACGACTCCGTGGCGCGTAGGTTAGCGACTCTGACTGACGAGCTGTGGGTAGTGTGGGTCCCGGGTTCGATCCCCAGCCGGGGAAAACATTTATTTGGTAGATAAATGTTTGGCCTTGGGTGCGATTGTGTTGTGTGCTGTATGTGTCCGCCACCCGCAACACAGGGAATCCTAGTGCGGGGGAGGATGTAGAAGCGTTTAAAAAAAAACTCAATATAACAGATGACAAAGATGCCTCAATCAATTTGAACAAATCCTCCAAATAGTTACACCTCGCAAGGACGGACACACCGTTCCGGTACACTGGGTGATCTAGCGTGATGATTTAGAACATTAAACACGATCATTGGAGCATGCAAATTAAATTATAAGATACTGAGATTTTGTCACTGCGAGCACCGAGGATCCCGCCCTGATTGCTATACGCTTCGTTAGGCAGACATTTTAGGCAGCTTTAACAAACATAATAGGTACGGTACGGTACACACAGCTATGTGCTTGCTAAACAAATGCTTGGCTGACCTCACGTCTATTGTTTCAAAGGTCATAGCCCTGGTTTATAGTCCAGCAAAATTTTGGTAATCTGAATCAATTTGGCTCATACAGCTGTGAGAAAATGCAGAAATGTTCAAGAAAGTTTTCAATGAACGGCACAGGCTAACTATTACCATTGCTATTATTATTAGGCTATTCTTAACGTAAAGCAATTTAGTGTGCTTATATGAACATTCATACACTTTTACTTATACTCAGTCTGGATAACGCTAAAAATGTGTTTGGTAGGATACATTTATTTTATCACCCTTAATTTATACTAATACATTCTACCTCTGTACCAAAAGTCAGGTTACATATTAAAAAGGTTAAAATACTGACTTGAGCAAATTATTTACGCTGTCGAGTTTTATCGGACTCGTACTGGCTTCGATAAAGTAAAGCATAAAAGTAAAGTTGACGTCACATTTAAATGTAGCGGTGATATCACGGCCTCGGTAATCGCGCCTCGCTGCTATAAAAAATAGTATGTTATTTGATATCAACTTGGGGTCACTTGGGTTTGTGGCCAGGAACTTATAACGATGCAATAAATGATGCAAACACCTTACTGTTTATAATAAACCCAGGCAGTAAATATTCGTATCGAATTTTGTATTGTAATTCACAACGACAATCACTTCACGGTTCACAGTAGTAGTAGATATTATAAAAACAATGTTTGGTGTTCCAGTAGTAAAGGTGAAAAAGCCAACCTTCAGAGGAGAGAGAGTCCATTATAGAAGCATGCTGAAGAACACAGAGCCTAAGCAATAAGAATTGAAGGTTAAGGCAGCCTTTTTTGGACAAGCGAATTGCCTTACCTATGTGATTATAAGTATGAGAATTTGACTTTGTATGCACTGTGGATATATGCGTTGGAAATACATAATATACGGTTTGAAGTTGAATTCTTAAGTATAAAGAGAAACATAACAAAACTTTGGCATCATCAGAAATATATAAGGCTTCATACCTGGTTTGTAAGAAAAATGTACATGCACAAAACCATGCAATGCAGATCAAAACCTAAACAATAGTTTTCGCTGAATTAAACACAAAAGACATCAAGATTACAAATGCAACGAACAACAATGGAGTAGGAAAACCACAAAGCAGAGATTAATTGAAACAAATTTGCACTGTCACGGAGCAATTTGATAACAGCATCTAGTTATCCTCGAGGGCATCCTGCTATCCAGGAACTGTTCACATAGCACAATAAGCAACTCTTATATCACAAAATGGTATTTTCATTCCGACTGTAATTACATACATGCGATTGTTAAAGCGATCGAAAGCTTTCGTTAAAACGTTAAATTGACTTTACGTAATGCGAGTAATTCACGCAGAGTCGATTGTTCAATTGTAACAAAGTGATGACTCATCACGGATGTTTTTTCGGGTTAGGAACAATTTAGAGCAGTCGTAAGACAGGTAGCGGCGTGTTGCTTTTTATCTCATGTAACGGGGACGCAAAACCTTTATTGAACAACAAATATTAGCTTTTTGAGATTGCGTGCTGAAGTAACGTCTACAAAAACTGTATTGCATCTACGTAAGAACCTTTTGTTACCAATAAGTAACTGACAATGGTTAACGCCGCCAGCAACACTTTCAAATATTTTTGTATCGAACACGTTAACGTATCTAACATAGCGGACTTTGTTCTAAATAGAATCTTGCATCTTGTACAGCAATGCGGAAAAATCGATCTTGAGCTTGGATAACTTCAATCAGTGCAATCTTGCATTACCTCTTTAATTGGTATCAGTAATAGATTACATCAAGGGAACAGATGTTCGTAGACGTCACGCGTAACATACAATATAATCTTGAGCTCATTTGAATTAAGACATGTCAATGGACATGATGCAAGAAGACATACTCGGTCATCAGATAACTCGTCAGATTTCCGCCCAGCAACAAACCATGCCTGGTACAATAATGATATTTATCTAAGAAATACAGGTTCTATTAAGGTCAAAACGGCAGTGATAGTATGTAGTGCAGTGGGTAGCAAAAGGCCGAACGACACGAGAGGAAGGACAACTCGTTGGGCTTTGCGCAACACTAAGTATTGTTCGGCGCATTGGTTGTCAGATTACTCATTTTGCCGCGGTCTATATTCGCAATGACCACTAATAACAACGTAGCATTAGTTCTAAGTTCTAGGCACTCGGTGCCTATAATTTCCTCGCCGCACAAAGGGCAGTATAGCTGTAACAGTGCTTATTTACGTAGGTGCGTCATTAGTCGTGTCAACTGCAATACGGGAATGAATTATAAGCTTTTTACGTTACACCATGTAATACTGGTTCGGTAGTTGGCACCTGAATTGAAGGCATTGCACTGACGTAGCCAGTTGGGTGCGAATACGGGATTTTCTCGTTTTGAAAGCCTTTGCAAACTTGTCCTGAAGAAGCTGCAATGGCGAATCGAGTTTCTATTGAAATCAGTATGCGAACGTCTGACTCAAAACCTGTTGACACTTTGATTTCTTGACCAATCTAAAGGTTATTCAAAATTCAGAAATGCGGAAAGCCAGGTCCTGATCCTGTGATCGTTCTGTGGGAGATAACAAGCACTGACATTTTCTTTGTGGCCAAGATAACCGAATGAATGAGGTTGACGAGCGATGGAGTACGGAAACATTAGCATCTAAATGTGAAGCCCTTGTGTAATATTCCGCAATAGTTGCATTCGATGCTGTCACTAAGCAGTCTGAAGTGACCTCCTCGGCAAGGCACAATATGATTATAGAGGTCTCGTACAGGTCCATGTCAATCAAAATAATAGCGGTTGCAATTTATATTTGACACGCAGCGACGCATAGCGGTTGATGCTAAATGGACAGTCGTTTTGCAATTCAGATCGCGCTAATTGCAAGCGCGTGCGCCGATTGACAGCAGGTAGCTGGCGTTATTTAATACCCTGTGTTTTGGTTATGTAAACAGTTTTAGCTCATATATTGTTACATACTCGACATTATCATCATTATGTTCATCTTCATCTGTCACTCACATCACATTAAGCACGCAGTTCTGGAACGGTTAGCGAAACTACAGATTCTACAGATAGACGATCATTAAAAAAGAAAGGCTATATCAATTTTGTTTTTAGACCTATAGAAGTTGTTGAGACATTCGATAGCGAATCCAAAATTAAAATTCAATTCAAATGTTTTTATTTCATCATAAGGTTTTACATACACTTGAGAAACGTCAGAACATGAGGGAAAAAAGTACATTGATAGATAACATGCATATCGGGACTGATATAAGGATCACTGACCAATTCCCTGTTGACACCTAATTTTGTCACGATAGACAATATCTATCTTAGTACTTTATAAAAATAATACATAGGTACTTCACCTTTATGATCTAAGATAAGCCGGGAGAGAAAAAAAGCCGGACTTTGGTATGACAATGAACAAACACGAGACAGCTTATCATGCGTAGGTATATAACAAGGATGCAATGTTGGATGCATCCACAGTTACATAATTACATAAAAGTTACAAGTAGGAACTATCCACGAACAGCTACTTACGCCTTCAAGTCGCGAACGTCATCGTTAACATTTACGTGGAATGCCTCCCGTCATAGTAATTACATTTGCTCATGCACCTCACTAAGTGGAACACAAATAACACAATCTTGGCACAGCTGGTCGACGGTACAAATAGAAATTTTAATGGAGCTTTCACTATTATCTTGTAACTCCTGGTTAACAGTAACAGTGGTAACAGAAACACCTGTTGCGTTATGTATCTTGTCGTTGCGTAAAAGGAAGAGCTTTTGTGCTCACACCGGTACCGTAGCCAATCGGTGTGATAATGGATTTGCAGTAACGTTACGGTGCGTTGCTGATGTGATGATACCATCGCTTCAATACAACTGCCAAATGGGATAGTGTCATTTTGACTACATCTACAGTTTTCAAATAGAAGGTCATCGAGCAAATTGTATCACACCAGGCGCAGACGCCGTTTGTATTTGACGACATAAGATCTAATGAAAATCATAAAAGCATTCTTTTGATTCCCATAGTCTATTATTAAACTAAGCTATCAGAAGTTGGATTTTAAGAAAGTCATCAAAGAAATCCTTTTAGATTTTATTGCAGGAAATTCAACCGAAACGACCGTACAAATCCGTCCGCGGCCCAATAAAAGTCAGCTCATGTGTTTGTTACGAAATATTAGTTTCGTCTATAAACGGAATTCCGTAATCCTATTATTTGTTTTATCTTTCTAATTCGTCAAGGATCCGGACTTAATGTTTTGAAATGAAAGATCTTTTAGAAAATCACGATACTAATCAAAAACTTTAAAAAATACACAGAATTTGTATGTCTCTCTGACAATTAAGAAGTAAAAATCTCCTCATCGACTAAACAAGACATTTATGGAAGAAGATGCATATAGGAAGAAGAATAGAGAAATAAGGAAAAGTATGGCTTTAGATCCAACTCTCCAGCCTAAAACAGGAATAGGATATATTGAGGACACATCATTTTATTTAAAAAAAGATTAAACTGATTTTGGAATTTCGACCTTAAGCCACAATCATGAACAGGAGAATCAGTTCGAGGAGTTGTTTGTGGTAGCAACTGTAGCAAGCAAGCAACAAAAGAATAGACAATGTACTTGAGGTAGGTAAGTAGTTAAGGTAGGTAATGGTAGTTTATATAATGAATTCGTATAAGTTATTGCTCAATCGAAAGCGTAGGTCTTATGCTTGAAATTAATGCTTAATATACGAAACCGAAACTCCAAGGGCGCGTGAGTGCGCCATTGTATTCATATGTTTATGACGACTCCGTGGCGTGTTTGTTCTTGACCCTCGACTGTCGAGCTGTGGGTCTTGGGTTCGATCCCCGGCCGGTTCAGACATTTATTTGGCAGATAAATGTTTGTAATCGGGCCTTGGGTGTTAAATTGTGTTGTTTTCTGTGAGCGTCCGGCACTTCTTAGTGCGGGATTGTGAGTGTGTAAGCGTTTGTACAAACATCCATCCACCGATCCTCTCGAACTGTATGTATATACAAACATACATACATACAGTTCGTGAGGATCGGTACATCGGATACATGGGTATGTTTAATAGTATTCTGTTTTATTATTTTGATTATTTAATCAAGATCATTTAATATTTTAATAACGCCTACCGCATCTTCTCATCATCGCCAAGGGTTGACTGGCAGAGATTGC
>DWMR01001071.1:0-10253 GCA_018245355.1 Dalla costala | reverse complement strand
ACGCGCAGATAAACAGACAAACAGACAAAAATTCTAACAATCATTGTTTTGGGTTCTATTGGGTTAATAAAGGCCCCAGTAATAGTTTTTCTCATATATCTTCCATGTACAGACAGCGATCAGTTATAATTTTATTACAGGTATAGATATGAACTCACCTGCCTATGCATATAAAACAGATTGATTTACAAGAGCCGGCGTGAGGTTAAAATTGAGTACGGATAGCCCTCGTTTTAGTAAAATATCAAAAGGGACCTTGCAATATTCCGTCCTGGGTGCAACACCAACCGACAACAGGTTTAATAATAATAATAACGATGGTGGTTAAGACTAGTCCAAACGCATTTAAACTAAAAACGTGTTGTTACTGTAACATTATGCGTAATGTTTCCATTATGGTACGAGCCTTTTTGATATGCTAGCTTCGCATTTAAATTCGTAGTTTGCTTCCAACAACGGAATACATCTGTGCAACATTTGATTCACTTTAACAAGGCACATCGATGCATGCAGCTTTAGGACGTTGCTTTACCAAACAAGAAACTCGTATAGAGAATATGAAAATATGTCTTCTTTTGAAGCAATCGGGTAAAACGTAAAACACATCTACATACTTTTTACAACCCCGTCCAGAAGCCAGAATCCTTGATGTGGAAGGTTCGGGATTTCCTGGGAATAAAATCTTATGCTAAAGTTCAGTTGAATCCTCTTATAAACACATACCCAGCTATGCATGGCAAATTGTAGCTACAGCAGAATTTAGGCTCACCAAGGTAGTAAGTAGAATGATGAAAATTAAACAGCTCTCGCAACTTGTATACCTACCACGTTTTAACTAATTTCTGCATTTTTTTTTTTATATCATTAGTGTAGCAAACGAACTTGCAGTCCCACCAACCGCTGCTGCCCATGGACATCTGTGACAAACTTCGAATAGAACTGCAAGGGGTTGTTAGTGAGTTAGGTGTTAATATGAATATTAGTTGTTTAGTATTCGTTAGTAATGGGACTGTGGGAGTAAGTTGGTGGACTGTGGTTGAAGTATACCGTATGTTACCGTTTTCGCATGCAATAAAAATAAACGCATACACACTCACACACACCCGCACTAGAATTCCCTGTTTTGCGGACACTCACAGAGAAGAAAATAACGCCCAAGACCCGAGTACAAACATTTATCTGCCAAATAAATGTTTTCCCCGGCCGGGGATCTAACCCGGGACCTACAGCTGGTCAGTATAGGGTCCCGTACCAAAGCGCTACGGGGTCGTCTACTTCACAAACTTTGGCTTATTCATTTAGGTTTAATTAAGAGAACATCACTACCTATTTATTGGAACATTTTCTCATACTCTTGCAGTACCATTACTTTGTGGTCTGTGACTGCTAATTCTTCTGCTTGTTTTTCTTCGCTTATATCTTTTTGTATATTTCTATCAGACACATGTCGATTTCAGATGAATTTGAGAATGAAGTCACAAGTAACCTGTTACCATGTAAGGGATACAACGGTTGTTACTTAGTATATTGTGTCCAAGGTGGACTTAAAGTAATCTTATTTTAGATAACGACACAGCACAGCCGAACGATTCTGTTTGCTGCGTAACTATATTCACTTGTTTGGACTATTCATGTATTTGACTTAACAATCGTGATTTAAAGCCTTCTAATTCCAATTGTACCTATTGACAGTTGGCATACAATTAGGAATCAAAAGTACACTTGATAATAACCTCAATAATAAGTACCTTCGTAAGCACATAGTATTGTGTATCCTTCATGTACCATGCGGTGTTCTTGGTACCTAAAACACGGCTTTTTATGATAACAATAATACATTTTTCTCGATATTCAAACAATATTCCTTCGTATTTTAATAATAGTCCAATACGGTCGGTAACGACGTCACCCTGATGATGAAACGCGTGTTAATGAGTGTACCTACGTCTTTCTCGTGGATCATTGTAAAGTAGATTTATCCTAACTTAACAACAATGTATTCTAAGAAATACCCGATCGACTAAATTACCATTTCCATTGCTTTTCATCAATTTTACATTCAGACAGCCATTAAATTTAATTGATTTTATTATGGAAAAGTTAAATGCTTGTATATAAACAGGTGAACTGTGTCAATTTATTCGTTGATTGCCTGAAATAACAATGACAACGGTGACAAGTCAACGAACATAACAACCGTTTCACATCAGAGCATCGAAGCGAAGTTAAAGGGAAAATTGGCAGAAACAATGTCTTATTACCAAATATATGACGGATTTATTTTTACGCTACAATGTAATAGAACATTTGAGAGTTAATATTCCATGATTGTTTCTAAGAATCTGTACCAACATTTATACAATTCGCCCGGGCCTTTGCCTCTCTAATTTTATCCAGGAAGCTAGTGTCTTTTTAAGCAAATTGTATTCTGTTATCGTTTTTTTTTTCGTTTGTGCTCATACTAAGACTTATAGGCATTAACAGCTAGGTAAGTATTACAATTCACAGAAATAGCCACTTGCAACGAATCTGAAACCAATTACGAATGGGATTCATAGTGGCTGTAAAATAATACCAATAGTTGCAGTCTGTCGTCAATGGGCATTACATGGGCATTAAATATTGCCTACCCAAGAAGTAGTAATTTAAAAAAACTAATTTAAGATAAATATTTCCCTATAAACTCACCCCATTTTACCAAACTATAAAATTGTTTCAAAAGACAAAAATGCGATTGTTTTTGTAATAAGGCAATCAACATGCGCGGGCGCAATCAGCGCAAGATGGCGTCGAGTGGGAGTGGTGACTCAAGTGCTGTATACCGATTGGTCCTCGCGTTCTCTTAATTTACCATTATTCATGATTGGCGTCACAGTTAGCTCATAAACATGGAAGCAAAATTTTAAAGGCGATGGAACGAATGAAATATTGATAAAAGTACCTACTTAACTCCCAACCTTACATGATGAGCTCGTTATAATGTAAGCTCTGACTGGTGATTGTTTTTAAAACAATAGAGATGAAAACCGGAAAACCTAAATCGATATAAATATCTTATGGTTATATTCCGTTATTTATATTTGGAATAGTTGTGGAAATTCAGTAGTAGATTATTTTACCTACTTAGTCTAATTTGCCACAGCATCATAGGCTATCAACAGTTTCCTGGACACTGCAGTGTCGCAGGAAACATGAAAATCATTAGTTAGTACGAGTACCTATGTCCTACGTAAGTCCTTTTGTACCTCTATTAAATATTTACTGTCCGCGACCAAATAGCTTATATCTGTAGAATCACAAATATAATTATTTGGTGTATTGAAAGCAGGCTGCAAAGTGCTTATTTTAAAACAAAATATTGAGATCCATCTTAAATTGCAACAAGCCTTTAAGAGTCTCCGGCTGGACATAGTCTTATCCTAGTCGGCGTCACACCACCCCAATCTATATCGTCTGAATCCAGCGGCATCCTGCTGTCTTCTTCAGGTGATCAGTCCTGGTCGGAAGGCAACCAGGTGGATGCCTTCTCCCAAGGATTATATTGGAACGCGAAGTAATCTTTCTAATTCTATAGCTTATCCATTTCATTCATCATGATTTGTGTATGATTGTTTATCAGTTATCAGTTTTTTGATGGAACTGCGCTTCAAACAATCAAATGAACTTCAATGACAAACGGAAGAGGTCGTTATCAAAAATCTGATCAAGCAAGACAGTATTGTATCATAATATATACCTTACCTTTACGGAAACAATAATAGATAACCGTTGCGAAGGCATTAAAATTTCTGATCATCTCTACATTGAATACAAGATTAATGTCTTATTGGTATCATTGCTACATAAGCTCAGCTATGTCTGTTTGTTTGTTTCCATTACCTGTATATACTTAAGAGAACTATTGACTGTTAGAGGGAATAGTAAAATTTTAATGAGTTTTTAATAGAACTTTTATGTTAATTCCGTCTTCACTCGTATATTGTAATATACAACTCTTGAATATGAAGTTTGTAAAGGATTTCGGTAAGTTTCAATATCTAACCAATAACATTTTTCTATGATTTTTGATTAATAACCGTGTCGTTAACAACTTAAAATACCTTTGGTGTATAACGAAAATAATGCATATCTACTTATAACTACAACTGATTTTAAAACTAAGTAATCAAAAGCATTGTATGCAAACAAATTCGAGGAGTTTCGACTACAACACTGAGTTTATACATTATTTGCCAATGGAATACGATTTCAGTGCCGTAGCGGGTTTGTGTCGGTTCGTCGCAAAATACTTAGCCAATTTGAGCGCGACACGGCTGAAAGTTAGTCTCCGCCGTGGAAATGTTTATGCAGTTCCGCGAACATACTTCGCGTTTACAGTTTTCAAGTTGCAGACACGCAAACTAGGTAAGAACTGAATACCGCTTACTTTCTGTAATGCATATCACTTTAGCGATATAAAAGTACCGGATTCCGGAAAGCCAGGAACTAAAGATAACGGTTCATTATGGTCGTTAGCAGTTATTTGAATTTACTATGAATTTTAGTGATTTATAAAGACCAGTATTTGGAAATTTTCCAATAAATATATTTTGATGTCATAAAATGTTCACGTTTAAAATCTTTACCCGGCTGTCCTAAATATAACAAACAAAGGATTTTCGTTCTACTCTACCCTTCTTCATTATTAGTATGAGAATAGCGTTTCAAATGATGATAACTCAAAGGCAGTAGACGAACGCTTGTTACGGTTCTCCGAAAACAAGGTTTAAACCCTTCGGGCCGAATTGATAATTTACTCGTCTGAAGGGCTATCATTAAGGTCGTTGAGTATGGGATGATTGCTGGGTTGGTCCGTATATTTAGAGTTTGCTCCGGACACGTCGGCGACTTTGGTAGAAGAACAAACAATGGCTTAGCTTGTTTGGAAAGAAAATTACGTTTGTCGAAAGCTTGTTATGATTATGACATAACATCACTAACAGACGAATTCCGTTAAATATTTTTGCAAAGTCCAGGTAAGATAATATTCCTTGCTGATTTACGACTGTATTGCGTTACATTAGATAATAGATCCAATTACTCAAGATGGTTTCTAAGCTTATTTTTATATAATTTCATTCGTTCATTTATTTGGTGTCTTTTGGTAAAATTTTCTTTTAGTTTTTGTTAGTAAGTGTTGCGTCATCATTATCATCAATTTTGTTTTACAATCTACCTACTAAAAAATGACCATGGATGCTTAAAATTTAATGAACATTATTATAATTATTAATTATCATTATCTATACATGGTGTTTTATCGGAATGTTTTTATTAACTTTGTAATGTTATCCTCCCATTTCACATGAAATAAATATTATTACAAGTGTGAATGAAAATACTCATAACCGAGTGATAAATAAAATGCGGTTCAATTGATATTTACATTGTAGCACAAAAGCTATTAAACTATTTATAGTAACCCATGACCTCTGATTACCGGCTTTAATAACGGTAATTTAAAAATAAAAATGCAACCCTGTTCGTGGAATCGTCTTGCTCGTTTCCTGCGATAACAGCACATGATTATGTTTTTTAATACAACACAAGACTTTTCACTACGCTTTGTTCCTCTTTCTTAGACATTTCGCTTTGGATATTGATAACATTATTAAGCCACGTTGATAGGCTAAGATGATGCTAGATTATAATGAAATGAATTGAGCGCCTAATATTTCCTGTCTTGCAATAGTTTTATATCACACTTTTGTATAATTTATTTTCGTCTTTTTATGACAGTCCTCAATTAAAATTCAATATCTTCTTCCGCACCTGGATCACGTGTTCAACTATTAGACTTGTATTATTTCTATCACAAAGAAAACGGACAACAATGAACTAAAGGTATAGCACAATACCAATATTGACTTTTTTGTATCGATCGATTGCTTTTGTCACTTTGTGGTTGTTCTTTTTCTTCCGGTTCATTTGATCCTCTTGCTTTTTGGATTTCAACTCTATTCCTAGTAAAATTAAGTTTGGTGTTGTAAGGCTGTCTAGGTAGGAAAAATGACACAATTGTTGCAACCGCTGGTTTCCTGTAAAACGAAACGCGTATCGACCTAGCATATTGAGTTACTATTAAGTATAGTAGTATTTAGTGGAGTTGGTTAACTAAAACTGAGTTTAGTTTAGTTGAAAAATATTAGTAGGTACACTTGCATGCAGTAGTTTAATAAGCCAGAGCATTCTTATGTGATGAAGTTAGCAAGCAGTATTCAGTGTGACCACAGCCACCAATAATAATAAACCAATAATAACAATTTGAAACCTTACTTGATCAAGACTGTAGGAATGGATTGTTATTTTAAGTAGATACTACTGGTATTAGGTATAGGTACGTTTATTAGTCCAGTTACTAAATAAAATGTTATAATTTTTAGAATTGGCTACAGATACATCACTACTCCTCAGGATTACGTACAACTAAGTTGACAAACTATTGAAACTGACTATTGTATTTTACATTTCAATAACTAAATGACTAATGCCCGCTATAAAGCTTCTTCTTTTCAAGTAATTTTCATGTAATTAGTAGGTACTCTATTAAGCAATGTCGATCACGAGTTCCGCGACAACTTGATACTGTTGCCTATTATGCGATTGTTAAACCGCACTAAATAGCCACGACATTCTAGAAACTTAGCTCCGTTTCAAAGTAGCCCTTATCACAGTTAATTTTAAGTTCTTGATTAGCTTATTCAACTATAGTCTGAACTTAGTTCAAAAGTTTGCCGACGAAGGAAAACCGTCGTGGTTTGAAGTGGTCATTAAATTATGTATTTCTCGTACTCTAGCTTGACGCAGTTGTAACTTATTCATTATTCTTTATTCGAATAATTAAATTTGCTACTTCGTTGAACAATAGGTCTCGCTGCGACTGTATTCGAAATTAAAGCTAAGATATGCATGAGGACTTTCATAGATGTGGCTACCCAGTGCCTTTTAATATAGAGATAATAATATAGAGCAACTTACTAATACATTGATCGCTTTAATGATCAAAACGTAAGTAGTTAATTTTGTCTCTGCAGTGAAGCTTTTCTGTTACACTAGTTGTAGTAAATTTTAGTATTATATTATTATAGTATTGTATTGTATCGTATTAGAGACTACAAATCAGTTATATCTATGATCATTAGAGGCATGCCCGTTTGCTATTCCAATCACAAAAAAAAGTACAACGTTTCAATTGCGGCATCACATCGATCAATAGGTACATTAATGCAGTGCACACGACAAGAATTTTATGTGACAGTTAACAATGATACTCGTTAAGAAGCTTTGGTAATGGAATTGAAGTCTGATCACACGAAACATAATGCACTGCTGAACAGACCGGATCAATAGAGCCGCTAAGCCAAAGTAACCACTTCGGTTAGATCAAGCTAGCGCTAATTTCAAGCTAGTTTATATGTATACTAGCTTTTCCCGCGGCTCCACTCGCGTAAAAGTCATTTTTCCATACAACCTTAAATCTAAAGGGATGATTTTTAGAAAAAATTGTAGCCTTTGTTCTTTCTTCCTCAGGTGATAGAACCAGGTCATAGTAGGTACCTGACCCAACTGGGTTTACTAATATTTACTAAGAAGAGGTAAGAGTTAGTATTAGTCCTATTCGGAACTGGTCACAGATGCGTTGCTATCCCTGAGGACTGAGGTGGTCGCCTCTTGTATAGGTAAGTGTAAGTGTAACCGACATGCTTTCCGACCGAAACGCAATCGTTGCAAAACAATTATTTCACGGCAGAAATGGGTGTTTACACATAAAAAGTAGTTTGCGCTTATCTAAGAATTCTTACGACTATTAAGTATAACTTTCGTTTATACGAAGGTAACAAAAAATATCCAAATGACCCTTATAAACATGTGCTGAGAATCGTAAATAGCCCATCACCGTATCAACGATAACTACAACATTTTGAAAGCTTTGCTTAGTGCATTGTATGGAATCGCACAATGTACGCCATTCACGGTCACAAGCTTTCTTGTTGGAGACGGAAGTTGACATTGTATCATCTGTGTTATCTTCGGATCATTCTTTGTTCCTTTATAAAACTTCCTATAGCGTTGCCTATAGCCAGTACAACTATGCACTTATAACGTGACATTTCCTTTTGTAAATTATAGCGCTCATACCCCTGACCCTTTACTATTAAACCATACCGGAGTAGCGCGATGGAATACCTTCACCTCAGACTATTTACCGCCGCCTTTTGTACTGTGTCTTCTGTAGTATTCTGATGTTGCTTAATAACTTCGTGTGTACAATAAAGAGTATTCTATCATCTATCTATTTAGCATACACTATGCATGTGTTTTTTATATACATTTTAGCCTGAGTAACGAGCAGACGGGCCACCTGATGGTAATGTGCTCAACGTCGCCTTTGTACACTCGCATCACCAGAGAAGTCGCCAATGCGTCGCCGACCCTGAAGGAGTGCTCTTAGTAGGTATATGCTAAATAGCTAAGTATCATCATCATCAAAATCTATCACTGGCCCACTACTGCCAATGAATCTCCCCTCAGGGTGAGACGGGTTAAACCATGGTCCACCACGCTGGCCAATTGCGCATTGGCATACTTCACACGCAGGTTTCCTCACGATGTTTTTCCTTCACCGAAAGCAGATGATTATGGCATACCTACACAACTTAGAAATTAAATCATGAACATAAAGAAGCCTGGGCTTTGAACCCAAGACAGCCCGAGTAGGAGGCCGAAATATTAATCACTCAGCTACTTATCATTGTTATTCGCAAGTAATGAATACCGCCCCTTACAGGTAGAAGAAATTTATGAGCGCGAAATAGGATTATTTGTTTAAGTTAGACTGGTTGATATACTTAAGTTAATTATAGTGCAATGAGTATTTAGACTATAATACCGACATTAGTCCTAGGTAGGTACTTGAAGTTTGACACAAAGGCGTCGAGGTCTAAGCTTGCACTTTGTTACTTATTATTCTTATTATTACTTATCATTACCATACATTAAAATAGTGACCTTGTTACCTCAAACACAATCCCTCATTGTACTAAATGAAACCAACCAGACTACAATGCGAAGCACGTGACCAAAAATTATACAATTCACACCAGAATTAAAAAATTAAAACAAATTTAAACGAAATTGTACTTTAAATACTTACGCTTAAGGGTTTTAGACGACCGGATGGTTCATAACGATTCGTTGGGGGCTTGTACTGCATCGATCAAGTCCTCTGTCAAAACTAATACGAACTCGGTCCCGTGAGAGATTCCCAATCCACTGGTAATTATGCGTTTCAATGCAGCAAACGTCATCCGATTAAAATTGGCAGGCAGGGGAATGATATTGACGGATAGAGAGAACACGCTCTGTATCAAACTTCAGTTAATAGAATGAAGTGATAAGATCTGTTAATCGGATTAACTAGTTTGTGCTTTTTTATATAAGATCGACACAACACTGCATTAGGTATTTCATGTTCATGAATGATGGGTTACGCTACTAATGTCTAAAGGGAAAAATTACCAGGTATAAAAATGTCTACTTTCAAAAAGAATAAAGTCTACTCGTATGTATAAAAATGTTTAAACAGAAAAAGGTTTGAGTATAAAAAAGTCTTCATGCCATAATCGGCTCACCAAACAGCACGGATCTTCTCTCAAAATGATGAGCACGTGACTTTAGGCTATAGTCCACCACGCTAGCTAAGTGCGGATTCCCAGACTTCTTACGCCTCTGAGAACATTATTGATAACTAACACTCGAACGTTGACCTAGTAAAGAGAAAGAAACCTTCCTAACCTAAACCTAGTGCGTGTCAAAAATTCGAACCCCGGACAGCCGTGTAAGAGCCCTAAATCTTAACCTCTCGGATATCACCGCTTGCTAGTTTACGTTTTCACTTCACGTTCGCACATTTTTGGCTGTATGAATTTCATTCTGTTTCGCAAATTATTTTGAACGTCTGTTCTTCCCACCGTAATATCAAAGCTTCAACTAAATTGCGAACTAACCACAAATTGTAGATGGTGTTACGAAATACGGAGTGATTCATCGAAATTAAGAGATTGTTTCAACAGCACATCATCTTGTGCATCAAAACTGATACAAGGTGCAACGTGCAATTTACAAATGTTTTTAAAAGTTACACTGCATTATATGAATCGTACACATTATGAATATAAGAGTAGGTACAAATGAAGTAAGGTACAAAGAAACTT